>JAUCBJ010001166.1:0-150253 GCA_032718475.1 Nemertoderma westbladi
CCCTCCCCTACGGTTTTTTATGTCCCCAATGTGGTTGAAAATGCATAGCCCAATGATATACCAATGAAAAGAGCAATGGCGGATTAAGGACATGGCGACCCGGGTGCACTTTTCCACTGCCCCCCTCCCCTCCCCCCACCCCTGTTGCATCTGTGTTATGCATTGCTTATTTTATAAAATTATTGTATTTTAGTATATTAATTGTTATTGATTTACACCTGTGTAAATAATGCAATGGAACTTTACACTGCATTTTAATAATAACAATAATTATATAATTAATTAATTGGATATTATTACATGGGAATTACAATACATTGACTGAGTTTGAGTTAGATATTTATTATAAGTCTCAGTATAATATTGAAAAATCAATCAAAGTTTACTTGAAGTGCGCCTTTCTAGCTTTCCGACTAGCAAAGTCCGCCACAATTTCTTCGAACTCCATTTCGAGCAGCATGTCTCGCTCCATGCTCATCACTGCCAGCATGTTGAGATGCATCTAGCTCATAACTGACCGCAGCACTGACTTTAATATGCCCAGTTTTGAAAAGTATCAACTTGTTTCTGCCACGACGAGCTGACTGTTTCACTCCATGTTAAAGAAATAGATGTTCTGGAATGAATATTTTGAATATTTATGACATGGGTGATGGGCTAGATATAAATAAGGATAGATAATCGCATTATTATTCCAAACCATATAGGTAATTTAACAACAAAATGGTTTGTAAGTGGCTTACAGCCTGTATTCCGTTAAAAGTAATGTAATAAATAGTGTAGAAAATAATGTATTTTATACATTATGCCTGCGGCACCTTGGCAACAAAAAGCACCTGGCGGCCCCTTGGCGGCGGCGGCCCGGGTGCACCTGCCCTGCACCCATTGCACCCCCCTTATTACGCCCCTGGAAAAGAGGAACCATATACCAATGAAAAATAAACGAAAATTAAATTTGTCAAAAATTTTGGCGCTGCAGCCTGCACGATATTTTAAAAATTTCACTAAAAACATCACTCCTATAGTTTTCATTCTAAAAAAATGCATTTTCACTATATTTTTGGAACTAGCATGTTTATTTCCATATAATATATCGCAAATATATTAATAAACGGTTATGAAATGGCGGAATAGTTGTGTTTTTTTGGGTGAAAAACTGTCATTCCTAATGTCAGTTCAAACCTTCCCGCACAATACTGCCCGTCTGGGCTCCGGTTGGTTAATAAATGTCTGTCACGAAGGAAGCACTCCACCGAGCTAAATTTGATGAACTTTAATCTGTTTGTCTGTTGGTTCTGTCTTGTTCTATCAGATTTAAATCCTCATTAAATTTAGCTCTATTGTAGATGCAATAAAAAACATTTCTGAAAAAGTTATGAAATACCGTCCCTAGGGGGCTACCCCCCCCCCCCCCTTTTTAAAATAAATTTTAATAGGGGGCCTTCCCTATTAAAATGGCCCCCCACAAACTATATCAGACCCTGATATAGTATCAGTATAACACGAAAGTGAATTTTTCATATGGCTCCTGGTAGTGGCATTGCTTAATAATTAATAATACATTTCAATAAAGTACTAATCACGGAATACGGTAAGGAAATGCATCTTAGTAGGTTGGCAGTCCATAATTCATATGACATAGTAATCTATTCGTTTAAAATCAATACAACCTAATGCATTATATATTTATCATTTCCCTTAAAACAATTATCGCATACTATTATGCAAGTGTTATCTGTTTCCTTAGTTTAAATCGAAGGATAGATGGTAGACATACAACAGGAGCCATTGTTCCAAGGATATCTTGGGACGATCTAAAGGCGATTAATTCACGAATACAGAATGATATTCAGCAAATGAAGGAAAAGGAACAGCAGAAACTTCGAGCAAAGAAAAGAGTTGCCTCGTTAGTACATATATATAATATAAATGTTTCCCATTTCATATGAAAAATCATAAAAATAGATTGAGACACTATGATGTCCTCAGAAATAAATACGAAATTATATTTCGGAATATATGGGAGTCCATGCTGGGCTCTAACTGCTGAGGACACCAAATCTCTGGATGGCACATTCACAAGAATGCTACGCCGGGTTCATTGTGTCAAGTTCAATGCACACATCTCCAACCAGACACTATATAACATTGGAGGTGTCTCATTGGTTCCCCCAAGCTTGACACTAGAACAAAGTCGCCTCTTGCTCGGACATTGCTTTCGCCGTGAGGACCAACCAGTGCATAATCTTGTGATTTGGCAGAATAAGCGTGGTGGACAGCCCGCACAGCATTCTTAAAAATGCAGCTACAATGCAGCATTCCGATCCTAGTAGTAGTAGTAGTAGAAGACATGGCCTTTCGATGTGTTGACATGGCCTTTCGAAGTGTGGACTATTTCGAAATGTTGACTATTTCGTAATGTAGATTATTTTGAAGTGTTGCGTTGACCATGACCCCTTAGCACCACCACCAAACTTAAGTCATCTCGACGACCCCTAATCACAGTAAGCTCGAACACAAGAGTGAGAGCTCTTAACATTCAAATCTGCGCCAAAGTGAACCCATGTTGCGTCATCATAACATATTGTATTTGTTACTGTATACCATTAATGTTTCAGGATTCGTGTGGATTTTAATAATGATGTGGCAGGACCTTCTACTAGTAGAGTTACAAATGTTCCCAAAATTACAACAGAAGACTTTGATCGACCACGGGCAGGTCGAAAACGTTTCAAAGAAATTATACATAAAGTGGTGGAAGATTATAAAAACAACGAAAAACATAATGCGAGTGGGTCGCGAAAGGAAGAAGGTCATATTGGTTCGGTATTTGATGTGGTAAAGAAGATGGGGTATGCTAGATTGGAGGACGCCCATGCTGAGCACGAACTCAAACGTCAGTGGAAGGAAGTTAGGAAATGCCGGTATCTTAGGGGCTATGATCCACCCGATATGCGGATGCCAAGTAACGATAATTTATTGAAATTTGTATTTGGGAAATAATTACAAAATTACAAGTTTAACTAACAGTATTAGTGACATGATGATCCAAAAAAATGTTCAATTTTTGGAAATAGCCTCACAAACACCACCAGACAATCAGAAACATCCAACTAAAAAGGAATGGAGTCATCTGAAAGTCAAGTTCTAGATCTAGTCAACTCAATTCATCACAAACAAACCCACAAGGGAAACAATACAATTAAATAAAACTGAAACTCATGAACCTTGGTTGGTTTACCTTGCAGTTTATTTAGTGCTCCTGGTTATTATAAAAATTCGGAGATATTATGATGGCCAATAATTTGTGGTCATTGAGAAAGTTATCTCCAAGAAGGAAAACATTTTCTTTGGATCACCGTGCATATTTAAGTAAATTCAAATAACAACAAAGTCAGTGAGGTTTACATACAGTTTAGTAGGTGAATATGTTATGCATGCCGAAGACAACAAGTTTGAAAAAGTAGATAATTTTTCTAATAGGGGGAATTTGCAAATCAAGATGAAAATTCCCGCTGCGCACGGCCTATTCGGATTGCAATAAACTGTTGTGTGATTAAGGTTCAATAAATTCGTCTGAGCGAAGTCCCCACAACGTATAATTGAATGTATAATGTAATTATAATTAAATTTGTATATATCCATCATATATGTCTTCCATTCCTTAGATATATATGTTTTTAGGGCTGCAACATACTAACTCTAACGCTACTGAGCCAATCCCATTCAAGTAACAAGTAACATCATCATTTTTGTGTTTCGGTAAGACTAGAATTTGGCAAAATTTGCAATTTATAACTATAAATCACATCATATGTTAATTCCTGCAATATACACTATACAGGTTTTCTTTCCATATTGAACTCTTTCAAAATTGTTGGATCACTTTGAAAATTTGATAATCTCAATCTGATAATTTCATTGACAACAGACGAGATATGAAGTTGTCGCAACCCCCCCCCCCCCCCCCTATCTTTTCGCGGGTATGACTACAACTGTGGAAACCCTTGCCCCTTGCCCTTGCCCCTGTACATGTTCTGGTAGTCAGGTACTACATTGTTTATATATTAATAATTGTATGTGGGATAGAAAATGTGGACAATAGTGCTTATTTCTGAGGTAGCAACATGTGGTAATTATGCTAATTAGATTTGGTATGATTTAGCGTTACTCCCTGTGTTACTGTGTATCGTCAAAGAGATCTGAATAACCCGTAACAGCAACACAATGCTAATGAGGTTATTTTCTGAAGCTAATTGCTCTCAGATTTCCTTATCCAGGTATTTATCACATGCCATGGTAATATATGTTAATATGCACTAATGGTTTGAATAATCGAATTAATTTTCTTGAAATGATTCATTTGTTGACTATTCCTGAAAACAATGGTCTATATGAGTTAATGAGTTTATGTGTAAATTATTTATTGTTTAAATCTGTTGAAATTTCAAGGTGATTCTTATGAATTCCCCAGCAGAAATGAAATATCATTACGAACCACTACGAAATCCATATAATTTTTGATAATCATTCATTCGGATTACATAAGGACAACTATCATGAACCGTGTGAGACCAAGTGGGAGCACTTCAATATGTGAGACGAAGCGGGTGCACCTTAATGGTGTGAGACGAAGCGGGTGCACTTCAATAGTGTGAGACGAAGCGGGTGCACTTCAATAGTGTAAGACGAAGCGGGTACACTTCAATGGAGTGAGACGAAGCGGGTGAATTTCAATAGTGTGAGACGAAGCGGGTGCATTTCAATAGTGTGAGACGAAGCGGGTGCATTTCAATAGTGTCAGACGAAGCGGGTGCACTTCAATGGAGTGAGACGAAGCGGATGCACTTCAATAGTGTGAGACAAAGTGGGTGCACTTCAATAGTGTGAGAAGAAGCGGGTGCACTTCAATGGAGTGAGAAGAAGCGGGTGCATTTCAATAGTGTGAGACGAAGCGGGTGCACTTCAATGGAGTGAGACGAAGCGGGTGCATTTCAATGGAGTGAGACGAAGCATGTGAAATTCAATGGAGTGAGACGAAGCGGGTGCACTTCAATAGTGTGAGACGAAGCGGGTGCACTTCAATAGTGTGAGAAGAAGCAGGTGCACTTCAATGGAGTGAGACGAAGCGGGTGCACTTCAATGGAGTGAGACGAAGCGGGTGCACTTCAATAGTGTGAGAAGAAGCAGGTGCACTTCAATTGAGTGAGACGAAGCGGGTGCACTTCAATGGAGTGAGACGAAGCGGGTGAACTTCAATGGAGTGAGACGAAGCGGGTGCATTTCAATAGTGTGAGACGAAGCGGGTGCACTTCAATTGATTGAGACGAAGTGGGTGCATTTCAATAGTGTGAGACGAAGCGGGTGTACTTCAATAGTGTGGGACGAAGCGGGTGCACTTCAATGGAGTGAGACGAAGCGGGTGCACTTCAATGGAGTGAGACGAAGCGGGTGAACTTCAATGGAGTGAGACGAAGCGGGTGCATTTCAATAGTGTGAGACGAAGCGGGTGCACTTCAATTGATTGAGACGAAGTGGGTGCATTTCAATAGTGGGAGACGAAGCAGGTGTACTTCAATAGTGTGGGACGAAGCGGGTGCACTTCAATGGAGTGAGACGACGCGGGTGCACTTCAATGGAGTGAGACGAAGCGTGTGAACTTCAATGGAGTGAGACGAAGCAGGTGTACTTCAATAGTGTGGGACGAAACGGGTGCACTTCAATGGAGTGAGACGAAGCGGGTGCACTTCAATAGCGTGAGACGAAGCGGGTGCACTTCAATGGAGTGAGACGAAGCGGGTGCACTTCAATGGAGTGAGACGAAGCGGGTGAACTTCAATGGAGTGAGACGAAGCAGGTGTACTTCAATAGTGTGGGACGAAACGGGTGCACTTCAATGGAGTGAGACGAAGCGGGTGCACTTCAATAGCGTGAGAAGAAGCAGGTGCACTTCAATGGAGTGAGACGAAGCGGGTGCACTTCAATAGTGTAAGACGAAGCGGGTACACTTCAATGGAGTGAGACGAAGCGGGTGAATTTCAATAGTGTGAGACGAAGCGGGTGCATTTCAATAGTGTGAGACGAAGCGGGTGCATTTCAATAGTGTCAGACGAAGCGGGTGCACTTCAATGGAGTGAGACGAAGCGGGTGCACTTCAATGGTGAGAGAAGCGGTGCACTTCAATGAGTGAGACGAAGCGGGTGCACTTCAATGGAGTGAGACGAAGCGGGTGCACTTCAATGGAGTGAGACGAAGCGGGTGCACTTCAATAGTGTAAGACGAAGCGGGTACACTTCAATGGAGTGAGACGAAGCGGGTGAATTTCAATAGTGTGAGACGAAGCGGGTGCATTTCAATAGTGTGAGACGAAGCGGGTGCATTTCAATAGTGTCAGACGAAGCGGGTGCACTTCAATGGAGTGAGACGAAGCGGATGCACTTCAATAGTGTGAGACGACGCGGGTGCACTTCAATAGAGTGAGACGAAGCGGGTGCATTTCAATAGTGTGAGACGAAGCGGGTGCACTTCAATTGATTGAGACGAAGTGGGTGCATTTCAATAGTGTGAGACGAAGCGGGTGCACTTCAATTGATTGAGACGAAGTGGATGCATTTCAATAGTGTGAGACGAAGCGGGTGCACTTCAATGGAGTGAGACGAAGCGTGTGCATTTCAATGCAGTGAGACGAAGCGGGTGCACTTCAATAGAGTGAGACGAAGCGGATGCACTTCAATAGTGTGAGAAGAAGCGGGTGCATTTCAATGGAGTGAGACGAAGCGGGTGTACTTCAATGGAGTGAGACGAAGCGGGTGCATTTCAATAGTGTGAGACGAAGCGGGTGCACTTCAATTGATTGAGACGAAGTGGGTGCATTTCAATAGTGTGAGACGAAGCGGGTGCACTTCAATAGTGTGAGACGAAGTGGGTGCATTTCAATAGTGTGAGACGAAGCGGGTGCACTTCAATGGTGTGAGACGAAGCGTGTGCATTTCAATGGGGTGAGACGAAGCGGGTGCATTTCAATGCAGTGAGACGAAGCGGGTGCACTTCAATAGAGTGAGATGAAGCGGATGCACTTCAATAGTGTGAGAAGAAGCGGGTGCACTTCAATAGTGTGAGAAGAAGCAGGTGCACTTCAATGGAGTGAGACGAAGCGGGTGTACTTCAATGGAGTGAGATGAAGCGGGTGCATTTCAATAGTGTGAGACGAAGCGGGTGCACTTCAATGGAGTGAGACGAAGCGTGTGCATTTCAATGGAGTGAGACGAAGCGGGTACATTTCAATGCAGTGAGACGAAGCGGGTGCACTTCAATAGAGTGAGACGAAGCGAATGCACTTGAATTGTGTGAGACGAAGCGGATGCACTTCAATAGTGTGAGAAGAAGCGGGTGCACTTCAATAGTGTAAGACGAAGCGGGTGCACTTCAATGGAGTGAGACGAAGCGGGTGCATTTCAGTAGAGTGAGACGAAACGGGTGCACTTCAATAGAGTGAGACGAAGCGGGTGCACTTCAACGGAGTGAGACGAAGCGGGTGCACTTCAATAGTGTGAGACGAAGCGGGTGCACTTCAATAGTGTAAGACGAAGCGGGTGCACTTCAATAGTGTGAGACGAAGCGGGTGCACTTCAACGGAGTGAGACGAAGCGGGTGCACTTCAATAGTGTGAGACGAAGCGGGTGCACTTCAATAGTGTAAGACGAAGCGGGTGCACTTCAATAGAGTGAGACGAAGCGAATGCACTTGAATTGTGTGAGACGAAGCGGATGCACTTCAATAGTGTGAGAAGAAGCGGGTGCACTTCAATAGTGTAAGACGAAGCGGGTGCACTTCAATGGAGTGAGACGAAGCGGGTGCATTTCAGTAGAGTGAGACGAAACGGGTGCACTTCAATAGAGTGAGACGAAGCGGGTGCACTTCAACGGAGTGAGACGAAGCGGGTGCACTTCAATAGTGTGAGACGAAGCGGGTGCACTTCAATAGTGTAAGACGAAGCGGGTGCACTTCAATAGTGTGAGACGAAGCGGGTGCACTTCAACGGAGTGAGACGAAGCGGGTGCACTTCAATAGTGTGAGACGAAGCGGGTGCACTTCAACGGAGTGAGACGAAGCGGGTGCACTTCAACGGAGTGAGACGAAGCGGGTGCACTTCAATAGTGTGAGACGAAGCGGGTGCACTTCAACGGAGTGAGACGAAGCGGGTGCACTTCAATAGTGTGAGACGAAGCGGGTGCACTTCAATAGTGTGAGACGAAGCGGGTGCACTTCAACGGAGTGAGACGAAGCGGGTGCACTTCAATAGTGTGAGACGAAGCGGGTGCACTTCAATAGTGTGAGACGAAGCGGGTGCACTTCAATAGTGTGAGACGAAGCGGGTGCACTTCAACGGAGTGAGACGAAGCGGGTGCACTTCAACGGAGTGAGACGAAGCGGGTGCACTTCAATAGTGTGAGACGAAGCGGGTGCACTTCAATAGTGTGAGACGAAGCGGGTGCACTTCAACGGAGTGAGACGAAGCGGGTGCACTTCAACGGAGTGAGACGAAGCGGGTGCACTTCAATAGTGTGAGACGAAGCGGGTGCACTTCAACGGAGTGAGACGAAGCGGGTGCACTTCAATAGTGTGAGACGAAGCGGGTGCACTTCAACGGAGTGAGACGAAGCGGGTGCACTTCAACGGAGTGAGACGAAGCGGGTGCACTTCAATAGTGTGAGACGAAGCGGGTGCACTTCAATAGTGTAAGACGAAGCGGGTGCACTTCAATAGTGTGAGACGAAGCGGGTGCACTTCAACGGAGTGAGACGAAGCGGGTGCACTTCAATAGTGTGAGACGAAGCGGGTGCACTTCAATAGTGTAAGACGAAGCGGGTGCACTTCAATAGAGTGAGACGAAGCGAATGCACTTGAATTGTGTGAGACGAAGCGGATGCACTTCAATAGTGTGAGAAGAAGCAGGTGCACTTCAATGGAGTGAGACGAAGCGGGTGTACTTCAATGGAGTGAGATGAAGCGGGTGCATTTCAATAGTGTGAGACGAAGCGGGTGCACTTCAATGGAGTGAGACGAAGCGTGTGCATTTCAATGGAGTGAGACGAAGCGGGTACATTTCAATGCAGTGAGACGAAGCGGGTGCACTTCAATAGAGTGAGACGAAGCGAATGCACTTGAATTGTGTGAGACGAAGCGGGTGCACTTCAATAGTGTGAGACGAAGCGGGTGCATTTCAATAGTGTAAGACGAAGCGGGTGCACTTCAATGGAGTGAGACGAAGCGGGTGCACTTCAATGGAGTGAGACGAAGCGGGTGCATTTCAATAGAGTGAGACGAAACGGGTGCACTTCAATAGAGTGAGACGAAGCGGGTGCACTTCAACGGAGTGAGACGAAGCGGGTGCACTTCAATAGTGTGAGACGAAGCGGGTGCACTTCAACGGAGTGAGACGAAGCGGGTGCACTTCAATAGTGTGAGACGAAGCGGGTGCACTTCAATAGTGTAAGACGAAGCGGGTGCATTTCAATAGTGTGAGACGAAGCGGGTGCACTTCAATAGAGTGAGACGAAGCGAATGCACTTCAATAGTGCAAGACGAAGCGGGTGCACTTCAATGGAGTGAGACGAAGCGGGTGCATTTCAATAGAGTGAGACGAAACGGGTGCACTTCAATAGAGTGAGACGAAGCGGGTGCACTTCAATAGTGTGAGACGAAGCGGGTGCATTTCAATAGTGTGAGACGAAGCGGGTGCATTTCAATAGTGTGAGACGAAGCGGGTGCATTTCAATAGAGTGAGACGAAGCGGGTGCACTTCAATGGAGTGAGACGAAGCGAATGCACTTCAATAGTGCAAGACGAAGCGGGTGCACTTCAATGGAGTGAGACGAAGCGGGTGCATTTCAATAGAGTGAGACGAAGCGGGTGCACTTCAATAGAGTGAGACGAAGCGGGTGCACTTCAATAGTGTGAGACGAAGCGGGTGCATTTCAATAGTGTGAGACGAAGCGGGTGCATTTCAATAGAGTGAGACGAAGCGGGTGCACTTCAATAGAGTGAGACGAAGCGGGTGCACTTCAACGGAGTGAGACGAAGCGGGTGCACTTCAATAGTGTGAGACGAAGCGGGTGCACTTCAATAGTGTGAGACGAAGCGGGTGCATTTCAATAGTGTGAGACGAAGCGGGTGCACTTCAATAGAGTGAGACGAAGCGAATGCACTTCAATAGTGCAAGACGAAGCGGGTGCACTTCAATGGAGTGAGACGAAGCGGGTGCATTTCAATAGAGTGAGACGAAACGGGTGCACTTCAATAGAGTGAGACGAAGCGGGTGCACTTCAATAGTGTGAGACGAAACGGGTGCACTTCAATAGAGTGAGACGAAGCGGGTGCACTTCAACGGAGTGAGACGAAGCGGGTGCACTTCAATAGTGTGAGACGAAGCGGGTGCACTTCAACGGAGTGAGACGAAGCGGGTGCACTTCAATAGTGTGAGACGAAGCGGGTGCACTTCAATAGTGTAAGACGAAGCGGGTGCACTTCAATGGTGTGAGACGAAGCGGGTGCACTTCAATAGTGTGAGACGAAGCGGGTGCACTTCAATAGTGTGAGACGAAGCGGGTGCACTTCAATGGAGTGAGACGAAGCGGGTGCACTTCAATGGAGTGAGACGAAGCGGGTGCACTTCAATAGAGTGAGACGAAGCGGGTGCACTTCAATAGTGTGAGACGAAGCGGGTGCATTTCAATAGTGTGAGACGAAGCGGGTGCATTTCAATAGAGTGAGACGAAGCGGGTGCACTTCAATAGAGTGAGACGAAGCGGGTGCACTTCAACGGAGTGAGACGAAGCGGGTGCACTTCAATGGAGTGAGACGAACAAGTGAGTACAGACAACTACGGACCGGAAAATTGCGACTCGGACAATTGCTACTTGGACAAATCTCAGCCTAACAAATTGCTACCCGGACAATTCAGTACCATCAAGTTTAATACATATAGTTATTTTGTGCGTCGGTATTGTCCAGATACAGAAATGGACAATTCCGACCTAAGATATTTATATTAATTATTCTCATTTTATTAACTGTATTATATACGACATTCTAAAATACTGTAGCTATATTTAACATATGTAGTGAGCGGTTCGAACTACATTATTCGCAATTATATATTCTGTAATACTGTCACGGTATTAGCTGGGTCGTGGAGTTTTACTAAGGCTGGATACCGAGCGGGGGGGGGGGGGGGGGGGGGGGGTGGTCTCCGAGATTAGGGGGCCTGTATTTACTGTTGTAGGAGACAATTGACGGTTCCTGACCTTGACTTTGGGGAACACCTGACTTTGGGAACTTGTCTTTTCTTCCATGTATAATAATAACAATATATCACAGGTAACAGACAGTTCAGGACAGACAGATCAGTAATGGCTCAAAGTCTGGGAGCAATGTGATGCAGAAAGAACCCTGGGTCTAAATCGGTACCAATCATACGGCTATGACACTAAAGTGTAACCTACATCATAAAAACTAGAGAGAGTGTAATTGATTTATCCTGATTGGTCTGGGTAGGTAGTCTGCTATTGGTTCTTCTGCTGGCAATAAGTTTAGTTAGAGGACAGCAGATTGGATGCGTTGCGTTTGTTTGCTGTTGCTAATAAGGTGACTCCCTCTCCCCTGATTGTAGTAACACAATATTGGGGATGTTACCACTGTAGTTATCTACACACAATACAATATGGGGAGTGACTTAATGGTTCCCCGTAGGTTGTATGTACACTCATCCAACAATATAATAATGAATACAATAATTCTACTGTAGTAAATTCGTAGATTGCGCAGTCACATGCTACTAATTTATTATGAGTCGCAAGGCTTTCTGTTTGTCAGCTTGATCTTTGTAGCTGACAAACAGGGGGGTTAATTGCTTGCCGTTTTTAGCTATCGGCTGATAAAGGTGACATATTGGTTTTTGGATGCCGAAGTGCTCTCAGGGTTAAATCCCATAACAAATACTTACAAATTAAAATTAATAATTGTTGAACTATTATTCTAGAAATTAGCATAAGTACATTGTTAACACGTTAGTAATTTTTTGCTATCTATTGATATAGCGAACTACAACTGTCATTTCTACCATTAGAATGTGACTTTTTATTTGGACCGCATTTGTAAATTGCTTAATTGATCCACAATTTTCGAAATTGTGATATGATTTAAAATTTTGGATCTGGGCAATCCGTCAATTGTCCATAAATTTCGACCTATTTCTACATTTAATGTTTTATTCATAGGTCGAAAATGTCCGGGTCGGAATGGAATGCGTCGGATTTCTCCTAACTTCACCTCAAACGATGTTCGGAGCTTGTTAGTGAGGTGTTGTTTCTAAGTCCATGGTGTTCCAACCAGACCAAGGCCAATAGTTGAAAGGTTTAGATTTTTTTATTTTTTTTTTATTTTGATTTTCTGTATGGATAGTCTATTTTTTCTAGATACACTCCGAGCGGAGTAAATTTAACAATAATATATAAATTTAATCGCATTAGTAAGATATACATTTAAATACAAGAAGGATTGGATTTGATGCGGATCAGCTGGGATCGTACTTAGTGATAACACTCACTACCTTGGTTTTATCTTGTTGTGCTCTTCATGGGTATATATTTTTTTTTACTTTTTTTTTTATCAAGAGTTGTTTTCATATAATATTATAGTTTTTTTATCAGTACATGTGTATGACCATTTTATTATGATCTTTTAATAAAGAATATAGCCACCGGGGCGTAAGCCGGGAATGATTGAAATGAATGAATATGGGAGTCCATGCTGGGCTCTTGAATTATTTTTATGCTATTAAATAATAATTTACATAATAATAAGACATTTCGCCAAGCAATTATGTCAAGTAAATTATTATGGGGCAGTGAGTTGTGATAGGTGACTTATTAAGTAATGTGTTTAACATGGTACATTCTTCTGAGATAATTCCATCAACCGCAAATAATTGAGGAGCACAGTAAGCCACAGCAATGTAATAATAAAATTAGGACCTTCATGAAACTAAGTTTAAATAGCACCGCCATTAATCACAGTCAATTATCATCAAAACCCTTGGAATAAATTATACCCTCAAAAATTAGACATTCCATCACCATTGTATAATTTGTAAATACTAAGAATAGTGACGGGCGTAGCGGCCCGGTAAGGAGCCCTTTTATTCAGATGTAGTATACAGTACTCCAGAATTTAACTTGCTGTTGAGTTGGGTACAGGTTACAAATCTGAGCAGCAGTTACGAATTGTAGTTCCCAGTTACAAATTTTAGATAACAGTTATGATATAATTGGAATATCATGTTTCAAATCTTAGATTCTAGTTACTAATTTGAGTACCTGGTAACGAATCTGTGTCCACCACCCATGCTGGTGGAAAATGGAGGTAGACAGTGAAGACATCGAGGATGCCCACAATATGGAAGAATTGGTGGGTAGAGAAGATATTAATAATGACAACAATGATGTGGAAGAGGTGGCTATTGAAAGCTGTTGCATCTGTTGGCAAAGGAGCCAGTATGTGAAATTGGTGGGAAGCAAACTTTCTGATTTTTATGGGTTTGTCCCCTCTACATCCCATTCAGTTGCAGTTAATTATTGCAGCAAATTACTAGCCTTCTGACTCAAAGTAAACACCCACATAGACCACACACAGCCCACACAGCCATGTGAATAATACCTGTTTTTCACTTTACGGTCGGAATTTGATTGAAAAATGAAGCAATTTTGTATATTTTCAAATTTCTCCTTATCAAGATGTGCTTTATATAATGCTTATTTCTATCTTATAATCCTAGCCAATGTATTATTTAAATTTCATTGTCAATGGAACTGGTAGGGATACCTTCCGCACTACTACTACTACTAGGATCGGCATGCTGCATTGCAGCTGCATTTTTAAGAATGCTGTGCCGGCTTATCAACAAAATTGCACCGCCACAACTCCCTATCACCCATGACATTTGCTAGATCATCCGCATCTTCAAGGCCAGTGTCCTTTAAGATGCGTCTCAAGAAAGTCATGGGCTGTCCACCATGCTTATTCACTCCATGTGGCTGCCAAAGTACAAGATTATGCACTGGCTGGTCCTCACGGCGAAAGCAATGTCCTGCAAAGCGGAGGCGATTTTGTTCTAGTGTCAAGCTTGGGGGAACCAATGAGACACCTCCAATGTTATATAGTGTCTGGTTGGAGATGTGTGCATTGTACTTGACACAATGAACCCGGCGTAGCATTCTTGTGAATGTGCCATCCATAGATTGGGTGTCCTCAGCAGTTAGAGCCCAGCATGGACTCCCATAGAGGAGTACTGGAACTACTGCTGCTCTAAATAATCGGACCTTAAGTTTCCGATTAATTCTCGGTGACTTCCAAATCCTGGAAAGCCTATTCAAGGCTGCCCATGCCTTTCCCTTACGTATTCGAAGGTCCTCACCTGACTTCCGGATCCATGATCCCAGGTAACAGAAGTCGTCCACATGCTCAAGCATACCATCCTTTGAGCTTATGCTCATCCGATCAGAGACTTGCTGAGGACTTTCAAAGTTAACTGTCAAAAGTTTGGTCTTTCTGGAGTTAATAAAAAGACCAACACTAGAAGCAGCATGTTCTAATGAGCTGAGCAGCCGTTGGGCTCCCTCTAATGATTCTGAGAGTACTCCTAAGTCATCAGCAAAGTCTAGATCAGTTAGGTACTTGGCAGGATTTCCTCGACTTCTGGAGCCAGTAGGTGGAGTTATCATCACCCCATCATCATTATGATGATCTAAGGACATGCGTAGAACATAGTCAACCACAATAATGAACAAGAATGGTGCAAGTGTGTCTCCTTGGAGGACGCCCCATAACACTTCAAATGGTTCTGCGTCACCGTCAACAGTAGACACAAATGTTGTCGAACCATCGTATACTGATCTGATTGCTGCAATAATTTCATCAGGAATCCCATATAATGAAAGTATGCTGAACATACATGAACGAGAGACTGAATCAAAGGCCTTGAAGAAGTCAACAAAGATAACAGCCAGATGCCTGTCTTTCTTTTTTGATAATTCTTCAATTATCCTTCTAAGTGCCAAAATGGGCTCCATGGTCCCACGACCTTTACGGAACCCATTCTGATTTCCACGGAGCAGTCTCTCAATGGGATCCCTGATGCGATTTAATAGAATCCTATTGTATAGCTTTGCAGCAATCGAGATCAATGAGATTCCCCGAAAAGAACCATAGAGTGTTAGGTTGCCCTTCTTGGGAACTGGCACCAACTTATTTGTTTTCATTTCTTGTGGGACTCTTGTTGTTCGGTACATGTCTACTATGATGGGATAGATGAGCTTTAAACACTCAGGTATTTCATTATTAAACACTTCAGGCACTACCAGTTGCCACTACTGCAGCTTACAGTGCTCGTTAACGTCCACGTTACTTTAAACATACCGGTTGCAGCTTACAGGTGGGATTTCAGCCAATAGACAATTTGTAACACTGTGTTTGTGGTCTCCAGACGGTAGTTCATGCTCCAGTTTCAGTTTCATTTGTCAATATAATGTACATTCATATTGTTAATTATACATGTGAATGTATACCTGAAATGTGATGTGTTGAGTCATCTAGAATTATAATGTGCTACATAAAACTACATTCAATAATAATTGAATATTACAGTATCTATCGGGTATAAATAAGTCGGGTAATCAGTAATAAAAAAATCAATTCCTTTATTATTTATTATATTTATTGCATTAAACACAGTCGCACATTGTAAAGGTCCAGTCGTACCTTGATTTGGTTATTTAGAGTCGCATTATGTTCTAATGTATTAGCAGAATATACATCAAATTTCTGTAAACACTAAAAATAAAGCTGGTTCTTGTAATACTTCCAAAAGGATTGCAGTATTCTCAATGTGTTCCCTTAACTCGTTGGTTGTGCAATGCGGTTGCCATAAGTAGATTTTTAAAGGACAATGTGGTTGAATCAACTCCACTAATGGCCCCATTGTATTCACCTTCTTGTTGTCCTTGAATTTGTTTGGCCAGCAGGTAAATTTCAACAGGAATGGAAACACTTGTTGTAATTTCTTCTGTGCCCCTTTTCCCTGTTTGAATAAGAAGATAAAAGATGATGTCATATCATTCTAAAGAGCACACCGATATACATACAGTCTAATAATGAGATGGAAAGACAAACCTTCTTCATAAAGAAAAAAACTTTGGAACCACTTTTCAAATTCAGCTCATGACACTATATCACTTGCTTTGTTTCAACCTCTGAAAACATTTGATAGTTTGACTATCGGAATTACAACAAAACAGTCCATAATACCGATAATTATTTTTATAAATAAGACTGTAAACTAGTATATTTCGTTACTCACCAACTTGGTCAAATAACAATCGATTGGCGTTCTGTCGCTGGCGTCGAAGATTTGCATTAGCAATCTTTTGTTTCATAGCAAGGACTTCAGTTGCCATATTGGTGCCAGTATGTACTTGGGCATAGACATCATCTACTACCAAGGCAACAACGAATATACAGAAAATCGAGATAGCCTTCATTATTATAACCTGCAAAAAAAATGTAATTTAAATTATATAAGCAAAATGGACTCACCATTGGGTTCATAAATTGAGACTTGACCGACAATCCCCCAATTATCGTGTACAAGTAATAATCACATTGCACTGATGATTTTGTGTATTACTATTGCAGAAGTTGTCCCTTTTATTATATATAGGATCACAGTTTATATGAAGAGAATATGGGCAGCTGCAGAAACAGTTCCTGTACACTCTCAAAGAAGAAAACAGGCATCCATGAAAGACCACAGAATTCGGAAGTGCCGAGAGGATCTCAAGATGAAGGCATATAGACCAACCAACCAACCACCAAGGTTAAGGCAGAATGCGATCGCTTCAATAATGGTTGGATTGGTCCACTTTGAGAAGCTCCTCAATAATGATAGGTATTGCCTGATTACTTTATGGAAGTAAGTTTCCGTGTCTGTACGTGTACACCCAGATATTTCAATTTGCGATATCTCCTTTGCTGAAGTGAAGGATGCAGCAAACAGCATTAAGACCAATCGTGCCAGTGGATTAGATGATGTCACCCCCCTGCGGTTTTGAAATACCAGTGTTCGGAGCTCATTTACCCCATCAAAATAGACATGTACCAAACGAAGAGAGTACCACAAGAAATAAAACAAATAAGTTGGTGCCAGTTTCCAAGAACGGGAATTTCCAGGGTGACACACATGCACCATTCTTATTCATAATTGCGGTTGACTATGTTCTACACATATCCTTAGATCATCATAATGATGATGGGGTGATGGTAACAAGACCTACTGGCTACAAAATTTGAGGAAATCCTGCTCTAGACCTGACTTTGCTGATGACTTAGGAGTACTCTCAGAAACACTAGACGGAGCCCAACGACTCCTCAACTTTAGAAGAGGCTGCTCGTGTCTTCTACACCAGTGTTGGTTTTTTATTTACTCCAAGAAGATGAAAATGTTGACAGTTAACTTTGACAGTCCTCAGGAAATTTATGATCGCATGAGCATAAGCTCAAAGACGGTATGATTGGGCATGTCTGTTACATGGGATCACGGATGCAGAAGTCAGGTGAAGACCTTCGAATTTGTAAGTGACAGGCATAGGCGCATTAAATTGGCTTTCTAGGATTTGGAAGCCACATAGAATACGTCGGAAACTTAAGGTCCGATTATTTACTATTTAGACCAGCAGTAGTACTCTATGGAAGTCCATGCTGTGTTTCATTGGTTCCCCCATGCTTGACACTTGAAAAAATCCACCTCTGCTTTGGTGGACATTTATTTCGCCGTGAGGTCCATCCTGTTCACAATCTTGTGCTTTGGCAGCCCCATGGAGAAAATAAGCATGATGGACAGCCCATGACATTCTTGAGACGTCTCTTAAAGGACACTGGCCTTGAGGATGTCGATAATCTCACAAAAGTCAGGGGGATAGGGAGTTATGGCGCTGCAATTTTGTCGATAAGCCGGCATAGCATTCATAATGCACGCTGCATTGGAGCATGCAATTATGGATTGCATGTGGGGGGCATAAATATTTTTGTTAAACAAGCATAGCATCTCAATGTGCAGCTTCAATGCAGCAGACCAATTATAGCAGTAGTACTAGTATGAACATGAGGCCTAAATTCGTGGAATTAAGATCCATTCTTATAATAACAGCAGGCCTAAATAAATATAAATGAAAATGAAAAAAATTACTATTAGTAGTTTAATGTAAAATTAATTATAGTAGAATTAATCTAGTAGTAAAATTAATTATCGTTTTTTAGTGCAAGAATAGTTCTAGTATTAGACCTTAGTCTCCAGTTGCGATGTTATTCGGTGTTATATAAATTTTAGATAATTTAAGATCATTCTAAGCTTGTAAGTAACTACACGATTTATTCTCAAAGTACTACAATACGATAGTATTGATCCCAAAATCAAATTACTACTATATTTCAAATAATCAATTAGTTTGTTAAATTATCTTTCCAACAATACCAAATTCCTATCGAAGAATAATATTTAATTAAAACTAGTGCAATTAATTTTGTAAATTCAATACGGAAAATGTTTCGAAAATTTGATGTAATTGGTAGAATGGTAAATATGTAGTACTGTTTGTACTGCATTTAAATGACAAAAGTGACAAAAATCAACAGATCTCAATCTGCAATGTGCTTTCTAGAATAAGGCAAATATTAGTATTATTTAAATCGGAGATTATCTAGGAAACAGGACAATTTGGTCCCTGAAAATTCCATTAATATGGCGTTTTGTAACAGAATGTCCGGAACTCATTTCATTTGTCCAGGACCGAATTTCCCCACATCCCTTTGTCTTTTCAGTTTGACAGCTTATATTCATTCAGCCCATAACTTTTCAGTTTGACAGCTTATATTCAGCCCATATCTTTTATGTGTTTTATATAAATATCTCTTTAATTTCGCTGATTTCCCATTATGTTCATATTAAAGCTCAGAATAACACAAATGTTTTGACACTAAAATGAATCAAACACATTCAAAGGAACATGAAATGACAAGTTGCAATGAATTATGTGAACTATATTGGAGCAAGGTGGAGAGATTGGTCACACAAAACACGTGTATTAAAAATAATTTTTATTTTAAATTGATTTTATTTTTTTATTTTTATTTATTATTATTATTATTTCGTATCTGAGATATAATATATTGCGACTTCTGGATTCTAAAAGGGTGCAGGCTTTGCACTGATGACCCAGACTCCCATTCCAGTACAATAAGAGTATCAGAAGCTTCGTCATATGTACAGTACCCCCCGTGCTACAATGAGACATCCAGAACTCCACCCTTATTTGAAATAATAACATAAAATATAAAGACACCTAAAGTAAGGAGATTAATTAGGTGTGAGACATTTATAAATTACAGATATTAAATAACATACTAATGTCTCATTTTTTGGAGATTATCCATTGCCTCTAGCCAACGACAGCTACACAATAAGGCTTCCAAATAATATATTTGTGATACCCTCTAAAAATCCATTCAAATATTTTACAAATTATACCAACAGTATATATTATTATATATTACGGAATTCGAGGTCACTTTTTAGTATTCATAATTACAAAACGTGATTAACATTCTCCATGTGTTGAGTAGATCGTACAGTGTGAATGAGAGTGCTATGGCGAAATAAGGTAATCCAGTTTGTCACTCAACTCGTGTGATTTACAATTCAAGGTAACTGAGTTGACAGATAAATCCCGAAGGACTAGAGAGAGATACAGAATGACAATAAAATAGCCAATAAAATAGAACATAATAATGACAATATAAAATAATCATATAAAATAATTTTTTCCTGTCTTATAACAATATATACTATGCAAGTACATAATACATGACCAGCAAAACAACTGTGCAGCGATTTCACACATTTGTAATTACTACTAAAATCTGCTTTAATTCTAATCGAATATCCTCATTTTCTTATTATAAATAATAGGAATACCGGTAATTAGTTGAGCAGCACCACAGTAGGTTCAATACCGTGTAAGCCATCTTACATCCGGATATCAGCAGTATGATAATTACAGACCAACAAATTGCAGCGTAACAATCATATGTACTCATCATCACCACATGTAATCTATATACATACTCCAACAGGGATGGGATATGAGATCAGCACCTTCTACATCCTACTGTTCAATCAATGCAAATCTGCCTATAACGAAACTAACGAAACTAATTAGACAATTTGATAAGTAGTAAACTCTAGGACGACAGCTGATAAAAGGAAAAGTAATGGAGCAAGTTGTAGTTGTAATTTATTCTATCCAAAAAATTATTCAAGAGTGCTTACACCCGGCACCTTCAACTGTTTATCTACAGAGCCACAGACAATCAGAAAGACACTCAGTATACTCAGTCAGCCAGTTTGGTACTATGAATCGGATCAGAGAAGATGATACTCATGGTATGCGACATTATGGTACACTGTTATGTGCGATCGACCCAGCGCAGCGGTAAGCGAGAGGTGTCTGAGCGCTAAATTATATTTGGAAGGGGGGGGGGGGCAAATGCCCCCCCACCACCCTCTCTCCCCCCCCCCCCCCCTCCTAGCAAATTTTGGGAGCGAAATTACTGGCATAAAATGGGGCGAAATTTTTGAGTATTAAACTGTTACTGCAGAGGGGGAGCAACTGTTATATACCGACCGGTAATGTAAAAGCGTTTCATCAAAGTATTATATTGTTAAAAAGTTTGATTTAAATGAGCAAAATCTCAATATTGTTTCAAAATTTGCGCTCCCTACGCTCACTTTGTCTTCCTTGATATGCACATTCACTTATATAATTCATATTCCTATTAGGAACTATTTTAACATCTACAATTTCCTTTCCAATTCTACTACTAGGATCGGCATGATGCTTTGCAGCTGGCTTGTCGACAAAATGTGGCCTTTGCCCCCCCCCCCCCCCCCGACACAGTGGAAATGGTTCCCGTAAGCTTATGGGTACACCGCTCGGTTTACCACTGCCCATTGAAATAACGTTAAAAAAAATGATTGTCTAGACTGTTGAATTAACTGCTTAACAGGTAAACTACCAGATACTGCAGCGGTAGTTGTAGTATACCGCTCGTTGGCTACAGCTTCATCATACCAACCAGGTACTGGTGTAGGTGAACGGGCCTGTAAGAACGTAATCAAATAAATCAGAGGCGTTTATTACCATATACATACATATGGTGTGAAAATTCGGTATACTGTAGATGTTAGTACCTATTGAAGTGGATTGTGAGAATATTAAGTTGCAGCTGCGGGGAGTTTTCGGTTGTATAGGGTTAGGGCAGTTTTAAAAAGGGATGATTGCGTGGGGAAGAGGCCTAGGCCTATACAGTGGATGGCATGTCCAGTTCTGTGGGTGCAGATTCACGGAGTACACAAAGGCAGGAAGAGGACGGGACGCCTTCCAGCTTTCCTCTCTTGACAGAACTTGTGGTGCAATCCGTTGCGTTGCAGAGGAACTGGGCAGCAAGCATCGCAATGTCTGTGACCTGATCCAATCCAGCTGACGTTGCGTCGAGAGGGGCGATGCCAGCTGAATTTTGCGCTGCAGATATCTTTGATTTCTGGCTACATGTCCGGATTTTCTAAAGAAGTCCAGAGAACCATGACTGGTTATTTTCAACTGCGATGTCGGGAGTCTACCTAAGGAAGCGGAAGTTAAAGTAGAGAAGGTCTTAAAGTCCAAAGCCAAAGCCAGTAAGAAGATTAAGGTAAAGAAGGTTACAAAGATACTGGTAATTCTAAAGACGTTGAACGGTCTATTAAGGAGTTGGGGTGGAGATTGATGGAGGACATGGAAGTTAATACCAACCGAAATAAATAGACAGGCAAACCATGAAATTTTCAGAACGACAGGGTCGAGACCGAGATTTCAACCAGGTCGGGACGACAAGTCACCCGGCGTTGGTAATCCGCATCTCAAAAGTTACCAATCCAGAAACAACACCACAGGTTATACAATTAGAGTCAATAGACTCAACCAATCAAGTCAAATTAGAGGACGACTTGGTGGAAGAAATACCACCAAGACCACCTGATATTAAACAGGTGGATAAACGTCCGACCACTATATCAGATATTTATAGTTTAACTACACCTTTAATCAAGGTAATATAGTTTAGAGCACAATAATTATGACAATATTACATTACAATATTACAATAATAATAATTACACAATAATTATGAGTTAACTATTATAATTAATAATACACACACAAACCGCCACCAGAATATTAAATTTAAATTTAAAGGAGCGTAGTGCAAAGTAAAGGTTCCGAGTTTTATTTAGAGGCTAGTTCGGTCAGAGTCGGTGCAGATGGACAGTGCAAAGCGTGGTAGCGATCACAACAGTTGCCATGGCAATAGAGGCAGATACAGTCTGTTGAAAGTGAGTGGAAAGGCCGGTTTGTTTGGCAAATTTTGTGGTGAAAACCGTGAGATGTAAATCTTGTTAATACGTGACGATTGCGCTGTTTAGATAGTTTCCAGGTAGAAGAAGCAAAAGCAGGGCCATTTGAGTAATTTTCTTGGATAAAGTTGAGTTCACGGTTGTGGCGGTAATGATTGTATTGCGTAATAACTTCGGTGTTAAATATCAGAGGTGATTTCGTAATTATGTCTTCGATAAAAGATTGTTCATCAACGAGATGAAAAGCTAGAGTCGATGAAGCCGTGATATGAAGGCCGAGCAACCGTTTAATGTAAGTTGATTTGATGCGGTCCAGTTCTTTCAGGTTTGCTAGGGTTAGGAAGCGGGCGAAGACAGGAAGGGCATAGAGAGCCATAGGGGCAATTTTCATTCTGAAAAGTTTTAAACCAGTGTCAACAGATAAAAGCCTGAGGTTGTTAAGAGAGCCCGTAATACTATACGATTTTTTCTTTTTTGAGGTAATATGTTTCGTGAAACTTAGCGAGGACTGTAGTGTAACACCCAGGTAGTCGTATTCATTACATATTGTTATGTCGTTGCCGCCATATATAAATTTGTCTGCAGCGGCCAAACGTCCTGCCTTTCTAAATTTTACAATTTTAGTTTTCACTAAGTTGACGTCCATTCCATTTTTGAGACACCATGATTGAAGTACGTCCAAGCCATTTTGAATGAAGCCATTTATATCAGATATTAAAATTCCTTGTGCTGCAGAGATCACATTAATCCAAAGGTAGTGATCGTAGTGAACGATCATCGGTAGTGAACGGTAGTTTATGATCGTTTGTGAAACTCAACTCTTCGTGGCTAGACAATTGCCGCAAATTTGTATGGATCGGGTGGTGTGGGAATATTAAAACTCGCCACAAACCCCTTGGCAAGCGAGTAACATTAACAAAAGGGTTATCTCCAGAGGAGATACAACATTATGTAAAAACCTGTCATAAATCCTTGGACGAGTTAGTAACAAATGTAAAGGGGTTATCTCTGACGGAGATACAGAAAATAAAAGGACCTCGTTACAAATTCCTAGACGAGAAAACTTCGAAAATTTAGGGTTAACTCTAGACGAGATACAACAATCCCAAAGCCTGATAATAAAACATAATCAGGAAGGATAATCAGGAAACATAATCCACTTTTAAAAAGAGATTTCATCTTTGGAAAAGACTGTGATGGACAAGTCGTCTCTAATCTAATTCCTCTCAATCAGAACATTGCATTTCAGATGGCAGTAGTTGTTACTGTTACTGTTACTGTGTAGATGTACCGTATATGGCATTAAAATCAGCATTATCTACTCTACTAGACAGTAGTTCAGCGGGCAGCTCGTTACTGTTCTCTATTGTCACCAATGATCGCATTAATTTATATACCGAAACAAACCACTAATTTAATGTAACAGGGTATATTCTCATTACTTTATGCTGTTCCCAGATTGCTGGTGTACGAAAATAAACGAAATAAATAAATAACAAAAAGTCTCTGGGGAAATTTTCTTTGGGGGATGAATGCTTTAAAGGACTAGCCGAGGTTCATCTGGACATGGCCTGTAAGATGGTAAGCCTACGAATGAGTCTGTGTACCTTATCCTCTACTAATATGTATTTGAGTCTGAGTACTTTATATAGCAAAGGTATACAATACAAATTTTAACAAAGACACAAATAAATTATAAACAACCCTAGTTACAGGAAAATTAAATATGGTTATTTAATTTAATTTTGTTATAAAAAAAACTGTAACAAAAATTTTCATATTTTTCTATTTTGTTAACTGGATACTATACTTATTCACCAATAGCGGGCTTTCCAATGTTTAGAATGCAGCCCAATCCAGGTCTGGCCAGGTAAATTGCCCCTGTGTTATAGATACTTTATGTAAATAAATAAATAATTTTAAAAGCAAAATTGAGTTAAATTCATAAATTCATTTCAACAATTTCATCAAATTAAATTCATAATATATCAATGTTAACAAATACAAGGGTCTATTAAAGTAGAAGGGTACTATGGCAGTGTTTTCTAACCAAAACAATAAATGAAACTAGATTTCGTAATTACAGAAAGAAGTAGGTTTCATTGTTACCTAACAAAAACAGAAAAACTAAACTATATTTCATAATTAACTGAAATTAAATGGAGTGGATAGGCCCATGCCCAGGTTACTATGGTGGTGTTTACTAACCAACAAATAAAAAAGGAGCAAGCTACAGTATTATGGTGGTTACTAAAAAATAATGCAAAAAAAGGAAATAATGGAAAAATTAGTGATTTAAACACGTTCACTGCTGGTGCCCGCCCACAAGTGGGTCCCGCAGCAGGCTACAAATATTTCCTGGCCCACACCTGTGCCAGTGGTTTATGAAAACCAGCTTAAAAAAAACAAAAATCATGCATTTTAAGCATATTGTCAGGGCTCCAAACCAACATATAATTGGAGCTTTGTTATCTAGTCTTGCTTTGGGTGGGTACCTCAGCAAGTGTATTCTATATGCTTGATTTGGGTGGTTACCAAATGTGTGTACCACAGCAAGAGTAAAATATTTAATAATCTATTTTGTTTTATATCAGAGAATATAATTATATGCCAGCCGAGAATAATTATATAATAGGGCCTAATAAAACATTGAGAGAAGTTATGTTTTAACTGTACCAGTAACGTCAAATTTGAATTTAAAAAAAATAAATAGTATGTGCGAGTTTGTAAAAATTTCGGCAAACCACTGATATGAGCGGCAAAAGCGTGTGCAGGAGATATACAGTTCGTGTGGACAATCCTTGCAGAAGGTTATGACTTTCTTATGGTTCTTTTTTGCTTCCTTCAGTGAAACACCGGAAGCTCTTTTGTTTAGGTAGAAACTGCTACAGACTCCACGGACAATCCCCGCCTTTCTGTATTTCTTAAATATGCGATGCTGTTGTTGATGAGTTGATATTGGCTGGAGAAAACTCCTAATGGCAGATGCAGTTGCTCGATGGATATCCTCTTTGTCTGATCCTATGAGCAATCGATTGGCCAGTGACTCAGGGAATTCGAGCTGCAAGGGTTTCTGGACTGCAAAGTACTTATATTAAATGACACTGGAATTTACCACAGAGGACCTCTATCACAACCTTCTTGTACCAATGCACAGTCTTTCTCAATGTTGTATTATATGAAGTTAGTTGGTCAGAAAGATCTACCCCTTTTTAGCTATGTTATAAGCCAAAACCGACTTTGGCTTATGAATCGATTATTCTTTATTCTTCCCAATGTCTGCAAACGATGTACCATGATCAGACCTAGTTGTAACCATCTGTACATCCCGACAATCATGCCACTTCAGCACCCGAACACCTTTATCATTCTCCCTCCTAACAGTTTCTCCTTTCCGAATCTTTGCATTCATCACCTCTTATGGATTCCCCCGCCTCCCCTTCCATAAAGTACCATAAATGTATGAGAGCCTCAGCAAGATTTACACTACTGTAGAAGTTATCCATAAAATATGTATGGTGTGATTTAAATAATCCTTCAGCTAGTTCAATGACAATCGCATGTGCTAGACCTACTTGCCCCTTTCTCTGCTCGTCCTTTCCTGAATAAACAGACATATTCAAGGTAAATCCCTCAGGGGTACACAGCTGGAATTCCATTATATCATATTTATGTGATTTGCCAGGTATACACTGCCTGAAGATCAACCTACCACGATATGGAATCATCGACTCATCAATCACAATGGCTTCCCCTGGGATGTAGTTACACCTGTAGCACTGAACTATCTGATCTAGGAAGACCATAACTTTCACTAAATGATCTTGACCTAAGAGTACTATTATCAGAAAAGTATTAAAAATAAGAATCAATTTCTCGATACACTCTCCCTGATAATTTGATTACCATATATCTTACTGTTTGACCAATAGTGGGCGATTTTGGGCATAAGAAAGATTCCCATAACCAAAGGACCTCTATTAGAATTTCTACCTCTCTTTTTGTCCTATCACTCCACTTATTAATCCTTGAATTCTTTTAGAGTGGAACCTTACTTCTGATCTTTTGTCCAGCATAACAATTGCTTTCCTTTAATTAAAATAATATCATAGACTTTGTCAGTTATAAACAACCTCCAAACATCATATGGTATAACTGGTCATTTTGGACCTGTAGGAGTCGGCTGTAGTTGAAGACCAGAAGTTGTTATTCCATTGAAGGGGATAGCAGGTCCTAAATCAGTCTTGTAATGCGAAGATTAATTAGTAGGCCTAATAGGAAGATCTTCCTCTTCTGTAGAGGACTGTTCCATTCCAGAGTGATTCCAGGATGACTCTGTCATGATAGAGTCATCACTGGCAAATGACAGCAACAGTGAACTGTCAATCACTATCTGATGACAATTCGAAACTATCATCATTATCTGTTGAAAATCCATGAAAACAATCTTCTACATTCAATATCCGGATATTGGAGAGTGTAGTACCGGTATTGAGTAGCCATACTGTAAAATGTGAAGAATGGTGTGTTGTAGGGTAGCGTAAATTGAGGCTAGAATAGACCACATAACATTACAGATCTTTTTAGGAAAACTGTGGCAGTATCCACAGCATCAGAGTATATATATCATAATAGAATATAATAAAACAATAGGATACACTATACTGGGTGGCATTTTCCTGGTGGGTACCAAAGTGGTACCCATAGCAAATAATAATCCATACAGAAGATATTTGCTATGGGTCCCACCGGTGGGTACCCCCTTCTCTGAAAATATTGATCCAAAATATTAACCAATCATACAATAATAGCTCAAATTAATTTAATTCAATTGCCAATGCAGTAACGGATGTAGTGCACAAAGTTGCTGTAGAACCTATGCTTCAGCCCCTTTCAGGTGAGTCATTCCAACACCAGTCCACTTCTACCAAATCACAGGCCATACTTGATATCTCGGTCTGCGGCCTTGTTGTGGAGTCAGTTTGAGAAAGTTTATCTGGACGTATCGCATATCAGTGTTCCATACACTAGCAGCAACAAATGCGGCAATGACTTTGGAGGCGCCCCACACTGTTCGCACTTTTAAGACTTCGATAATTTTCGCAATCAAACTTTATTATCACAGAAATCGTGCTTAAAGTTGCCAACTTATTAACATCAAATATAATTCAAACTAGGGCAGTGTATGACCCAAAGGGAATCTGAAATATATCGGCCGACTAAAATAGGCTCTATATGTATCATTCAATTGATTCTCGCTATGTCAATCGCTAACAACTATGTCAATGTACATACAGTTCCGTTTCAGGTGTTGTCCTCCAGATATCAGACAGGTCTAAGTCTCCATAGTACCCATAGCAAATAATAATCCATACAGAAGATATTTGCTATGGGTCCCACCGGTGGGTACCCCCTTCTCTGAAAATATTGATCCAAAATATTAACCAATCATACAATAATAGCTCAAATTTATTTAATTCAATTGCCAATGCAGTAACGGATGTAGTGCACAAAGTTGCTGTAGAACCTATGCTTCAGCCCCTTTCAGGTGAGTCATTCCAACACCAGTCCACTTCTACCAAATCACAGGCCATACTTGATATCTCGGTCTGTGGCCTTGTTGTGGAGTCAGTTTGAGAAAGTTTATCTGGACGTATCGCATATCAGTGTTCCATACACTAGCAGCAACAAATGCGGCAATGACTTTGGAGGCGCCCCACACTGTTCGCACTTTTAAGACTTCGATAATTTTCGCAATCAAACTTTATTATCACAGAAATCGTGCTTAAAGTTGCCAACTTATTAACATCAAATATAATTCAAACTAGGGCAGTGTATGACCCAAAGGGAATCTGAAATATATCGGCCGACTAAAATAGGCTCTATATGTATCATTCAATTGATTCTCGCTATGTCAATCGCTAACAACTATGTCAATGTACATACAGTTCCGTTTCAGGTGTTGTCCTCCAGATATCAGACAGGTCTAAGTCTTATGGTAATTACAACAAATTACTAACAAAAATCATAGTTTGCACACCCTTTACAGGCATGGTATATTAAAATAGGCTGATAAGAAATGGTGCATGAATTGCTGACTTGAGACAATTTTGTTCATAAATAAGGAGTTTGTAGGCTCACATAAGTTGGGGCTATAAAATAACATGTATGCTCATACAAACCAATTGATGTGAACCGGAATCGCTAATTAACCCCCCAATGCTTACCTCTTATGATACAAATAACAATCACTTAATGTGCAATAGTTAATAATTCTGCGATATATCCATTTATCATAACAAATATTTAAGTTAATCAGCAAATATTACATACAAATAAAGCATTAATCAGTCAATGCAGTCTGCAAGAAGCATAGTGCAGACAGCAAGTATAAATCAACACCGCGTATATCAACTCCGTGCAATCAGCGCCATTAACTAACTATGATTCTATGCATTTGGCCAAGATGTTAACTAGGCAAAAACCATCTTGCTTCTATCAGCAAAAACCGAACAATGAACTTCCGGCCTAGCTAAATCTAAGAAATCATGACGTCATAGCCAGTTGCTTATCAACCTCCAATTGAAGGATGCCATGCGTCATTGGTTATGCTCCAACCAATCCCAGCTGAGCAAGGAAAATGAAAATAGATTCTATTGGCTGTTTTATTCTGATGTGTACTGGAATCGAACACATCAGGGCATGTGGATCTGACATTTTTTAGAGTTCTGGGAGTAGGACTAGCTTATCACTAATAAATTGTGCATTTTAGGCCGCAGAACTTTTTACACACACCACGACGCACTGGAATGGTTAATGGGAATGGCCCCATCAATGCATCAGTTTGTAAAGCGGTTGACGTACTAGCTGCCTGACTTTCGTGAAATCAGTTATTCTGATTTGATATCCTGATTATGTAGACAGATAAGTTTCGCTGTCCTTTGGTCCAACCTGATGTGTCTGTTGGGAGCTCGCTCAGCTTCCAAGCGCCTGTTCACCATGCAGTAGCTGATACATCGATTCAGCTGGCAAACGCCGAGACAGATACAGGGTTGTGGTATAGGTTGGATATGACTGGCGGGTTGTATTATCTGTAGCACTTTAAGGACAGCAACTCCTGTACCGGTCACAAATTTAGACTTTGAATAAATTTATTAATTGTGTTATTGCCTATCTCCAACCTTATGTGGCGTGGTGATCTAAACAAGATTTAATTTGGTGATTTTAATTACATTGGTAATTATTAATAAAATGCGGATAAAAAACTAATTGACACTAATAATAGTAATATTTATTACAAGCATAAATGTGCTAAAAAAAAATAGGTATGTACTTTAGCACCCTAAAGGTGCTGGAGGAAGCACTAGTGGAGCTGTTTCTGCCCGCTGTCATTGGTGGTGAAATATCCCCAGCAGAGCACAGTTTATTTGTGCTCTCCCCCCGCAATGCAGTATTAGGTCTGAGGAACCTGTAACAGAGGCTTCCTTTTCATACTCGGTATCGCGGGCAGGAATGAGGTCTCTAACTGAGTCAATCCTGGGAGATCGTGTGTTCTCCCTAACAGAACACCTTGGCTGCATACAGCCGGGGCGGAAAGTGGGATGGGAGCAGCAGCTGGGAAAGGAGAAGGACAGTTTCGATGCAGTGCTGGAGGATCTGTCGCCAGATCGATGACGGGTAGTAAATCGCACTGCTGATTTCCACATGAGCGGTTGGATATCCTCCCTCCCTCTGGCCAACCACCAGCTCGATCTTTCCCCACTGGAGTTCAGAGACGCACTCGCGATCCGCTATGGCCGCCCCTTGGCGTTGGTGCCAAGCCGGTGCGATGGATGCGGGGCCACCTTTGATTTAAATCATGGTTTAAATTGTTAAAAAGATGGCCTCGTTTTCCAGTGACACAACGAACTTCGGGACGTTGTTGGCGACCTCGCCGCTCGTGCCTCTGGGCAGCTTAACGTTGTCTGCGAGCCTGTAGTCCGGGAGGGCCAGGGGGTAGATGGGGCTGCATTCGGGGTGCATTAAACCCACAGACTCAGGCGTTGTTAGATATTAGGGTTGTAAACCTTGACGCCGAGTCATATGTGGGTCACTCCCCGATGTCTGTACTTGAGTCAGCCGAAGACGAGAAAAAGCGCCTCTATGTGGATGCTATCTCTCTCTGCTCAGCATGGGGATTTTTCTCCATTCGTGGCTTCCTGTGATGGAGTCCTAGCCCCACAGGTGAACCACCTCTTCCGAGTGGTTGCAGACTGACTACACAGGTCATAGGGGCATCCCTTTAGCGTGACGAAGGGCTGGGTCCGAACCATCATTCAGTTCGTGATAATCCGCGGGGCCTCCCACTGCCTTCGTGGCTCGAGGTTAAAGTGGAGCAGCAGCCAGGCCTTTGAGGATGGTGCAGGTGATCAGAGGGGGGGAGTGGGGGTGTGGTTATCGCATTGAGATGCGCCATATATCTAGGGGAGGGGGGTGACCGTTCACACCCACCTCCGGGGGGGAGACAACCCCCCCCCCCCCCCCACCCCCCAGAGATGGATACATTGCAATTAATGTATGGTATGTAGACTATAAAAGCTACGAATACTAGCCCGTGTTTCAGATCGAGCTCACCTAATGTTGAAAGCCCACTGTAGGATAGTCACTCTATTTTGGTGAGATCCAGTCGTGTTAAAATATCAGAGAGGTGTATCATCAGAACAGATTAAGGGTATATTAATGAGATCGATGGTGGATCATTGCGCACATATAATAAATAATACATTGTTCGTATCGCAATCTACAACGTATAACAATTAACTCAGTGAGTAAATAACGTTCCAATTTATTATTTTTTCTATGGTATAACAATCTTAAAATATCCGGCGAAATAAAATTTGTCTCCTTATAAACAAAGCCTATATTACTTACTATCAATAGCAATCTAATCTAGTTTTACCCCAATAATAGCGGTATCAATTTGGCAATTTTGTCTTGTAATGTGCTCAAGCTGCAGTTTTAGTGGTTTGAATACGTGCAGAAATAAGAATCACAAATCGGAAATCAGAGATTTTAAAAATAGATTTGTGTAGTCTATATATCATTATTATAAGGGCCCACCTGCATTCAACTGCTTTGGTACACAAACAGCTGAATCAATTGCAAAGTGTAGTTCAAGTAGTTCATTCTAATAAACGGCCTTGTAAATTACTTTGGGTATTATTTATATATTGTTTACATAGCTCTTGTTTTATTTAGTGAAGGTATAAATAGACACAATCAATCATGCTAATGATATATTTCGCGCTAACCAATATCATTACTGGCATTGAACAGCTAGCCTGACTAATACACGGCAACATTAATTATGAAACAGCACAATATTTTAATTTTAAACAGCAGAAAAATAAACTAGAAGCCATCACATACATAATTAAAGGTATAATAATATAAAAAGTACAGTCCGTCTTGTTAACCACACCCCCTAAAAAGCCAACCCATTTTTAAGATAAAATCCAAAAACCGTATTTTTAGCGATATTTGTGCAGAATTTAATGGCCAATCGGAATATGTGTGTCATGACTTCTCAGCATGTTTAATTTAGAATATATGACGATTTTACTATGGCATGTTACCATAAAAATAAAATTATTAGTGTTGCGAAAAAATGTGCTTCCCGATAAACAAACAGACGATGTTGCCGAACATCAAAACTGACAACGGAAATGAAATCAGCGACCCCAAAAATCCCCATATTGAAAATTTTAGCTACATTGTGTGTTTTTTTTTATGTTGACTGGCATTCGAACAGACAGAAAGACAGACCGACAGACGGCCAGATTAATAAATAGATAGACAAAATTAATCCAAAAATCAAAACTGAAATCGGAAATAAAATCACCGACCAGGAATTCCCCCATAGCAAAACTTTTAGATATTTCGTGTGATTTATTATATTTTGACGGGCAAACCAGCAGGCAGGCAGATATTCCGACAGACAGCTAGACAGACAGACTAGATTTGACCAAACTTGAAAACTGACATCAGAATTGAAATCAGCAACTATGAAAACCCCCGTAGTGAAAATTCCATCTATCTTCTTCCTTAAAACAAAAACATTCATATATGACTATAAAATAATTCATATTGGCTGTTACATAGAGACTGACCAATTTGCGCGGGAAGAATATTATTTCACATCTTTCCCTTCACTCAAAACCTATCTACTCCTTCATTTTTTTAATCAATTCGTTTGAAATTTTCAGTGAATGTTCTTGACATATTAAACAATAAAACGTGCTGACAGAATTTTGAAATTTTGCCGATAATATGAAGAAATATCGGCCAAAAATAAAACGCATTTTATTTTTTAATTAACATTAGTCTTCTGATCAAAATTTAAAACTTGTTTACAAGTTTTATTGGCCAATATAATTTATATTAATTTAATTTAATTTTATATTATAATTAGGGTTAGAGACAGGGTTACATAACAGTTAGGGTTTGGGCCTGACCAACTAACTCTAACCAAAAATAAACCTATAAATCCAAGTAAAACTGTCGAATTAGCTACAGTTGTGTGTTACAGTTGTGTCATTATGGGGGGGGGGGGGGGGGGGGTGGGGGGCATTACACGCAAGGCAATTCGATTGTCTGGGGGCTAATTTTAGGGGGGCTGATTTGCCTGGGACACCGTCTTGCTGTGTAATTGCATTATGGATAGGATTATCTGGGAAAGTAAAAAGTAATGTACAATCATCATGTGGAAACAACCAACAACATACAGATCACACAACAATAGGAGTTGAGAATTGTATTCTGCCATCAATATTAATCTTTACATAGTTCATTAATTGTTATACAGGAAACGGTGGTTCATTTCCTTTCTAAACGATTTGGGGTTAGGGATGATGTGCACTTGCAGGCCGCTGCCTGGTTCCATCAACAAGCCAGAATAATCACCATTCGGTTTCAGGAAGAAAAACAATATAATGATTTTGTGTTTTTCTTGCCTACACTAACCGAATAGTGTAGAATGATTCAAATATGTTCCTAGCTGCCAGTGTTCCTTATAAATTTCTTATTAAATTAACTTAAGCTAATATATCATGTTCAAAGTTCATACAGTAACAATATTTTTGAGGGACATATTTAATTTGAATTAATATAAGGGATTACCACTAATTTTCAGTTAATAATTTCAATAATAGCCCGCTCGCTGCACGTTATGGAGATTTCTCATTTCATGGCCTTGTATCATGGCAAATACTTTAGTTGGGCGAATAATCGCCACATTTGCGGAAAGTGTATCGCTGTTTGAATTATTTGAGTTATTCTTGTTCTGCAGGGTTCCACCAATAGTGCTGTATTCAATCAGGTCAAGGCAGGTTTTCTGGGTTATTGATCCGGAAAACTTGCCGCCTCCATGCAGCCACAACGGGGGTTTGTGGCTGCATAGACCCTCTTACTAAGGGTATAATTTGGCCTTGTTAATATGACCCCCCTTCGTGCTGGGGGAATCCCTTGGTACTGGGTTAAGGCCCAAACCCAGGGTGGCCAGATTGCGAAGGGGAGAGGGATTCTCAGGTTGGAGGCTAATCCTAAATAGTATATTTAAATGCAGACCATGCCTTGCATATTTGAACCATTTTCGCAGGTCTTCGAAACCAAGATCCTAGGCAGCATGAAGTATTATACATGAGCATTAAGGCCACCAATTTGAAGATAGTGACAGTCAATGACCTGATGGGGAATACATGTTTACAGTCAGGATGTTGGTCTTTGTAGCATTTGCTAATAATACACAATAGGCCTACAGACATTGGATATTTTAAACAACCAGATAGTTTAAGAAACATCCAATTTTTCTCACATTAAAGTCAGATTATCAGGAAAGTTAAAGTGCCAAATCAAATGCCTACTGGGTGTTTTCCTCTGCTTCCACAAAACAGATATTAATCAAACAACAGTCAAAAATTGCCAGAAATTTGATACAAATTTCAAAAATGCATTGTTAAAGAAAAATTGCCGAAAATCTTAGAATAATATTACAACATTTTCGCAATTTTGCAAATTATATGATAGAAAATTATAAAATACAAGACCTATCACATCAATACTACCCATGAATGAATCATTTGGGTGTAATGTATCCATCCATTCGTCTTGCTCTTCAACTAGTATAGTGAGTGATAATATACTCTCATCTTATGTTTATACTCCTATTCAAAACCTATTCATAGAAACATGTGCGATGTGCACAAAACAAAAAACGCGAATCGGGAATATACTATAGTTAATTAATTGAAACATTTCGATTTGAAACATTTTTTCGATACAAAAAACCATAATCGTACAGTAAAATACAAAAATACATAGGCGGATCTGTTTGGAATTAATTTGAGTCAAATATAATTTTATATTAATATACAGTAATTGTTAATAATGTATAATATTAAGAGGTGTCCTTTTCCGCAATGTGAATTAAATACATGATGATCTGTTGTAGAAGATTCTATGTAAATGGGCTTCTGTTTTTAATATTAAAACAGTTTTAAACTAAACAAAAACTTTAACACCTATTACTGAACTGGATGACAGCCTATCAACATTTTTCATTTAAAGTTTATGATAGCTTGTCATGCAGTACTGAATGGGATTTAACGCCTGTTTTTATAAAGTGATAAATACCTCAGTAACTTAATTGAATAACACTAAGCTATACCATTAACTAATTACAATGGTGTCTTTCTTGGACTTGGAGGCATGTCAATGTCATGTCACCACCTTATGAGAGTGTAATGTATAAATTTAGTTAATATTTGTCAAAAACTAACTATTATGATCAGATCAATATGTGCGGCCTGAAGAAATGAAATATTTGTCGGTACTGGCTAGAATTACAATAATACCATCCATTCATCCATCCATGATTCTCAGAATTACACGCCTCAGTTTCAGACGGTGTTGTGTACCAGTTTAGTGTCACACCATCATTCCTACACAATCGAGTGTGGATGGAATCTCTACTGAAGAAACGGCTCTGAGGATGGCATGATTGCCTTCTCTAAGTCGCGCATACATTCTCGGTATCTATATGAGGGCAAATAGCCTAAACCTAATCCATTAGCCTCGGTGCCACTTCACAAATATGGGGAATGCAGCTACGGGTGTGCATCCAAGCTTCGGATGGCTGCTATTGAGAAATTGACCCGATTTGACTGATTTGAGAGTTACATGTGAGGCTGTTCCAGAGCATTTCTTTCTCTGTTGATATGGAAGAGTGAAGCTAATTTTTGATATGATATTTATGTTCATTTGAATACTTGTCAGAGTCTTATGTTTTAATACGAAATTGTGTAATTTACAACAGGAAATAAGGTATGTATGTATATTATGCTGGTCTAATTAAACATGTCAGTTTTTAAACAGGAAGCTGCATTTCCAAAAAAATAACTATTTAAATGAGTCCTTAGATCTGAGTTAATCTTGTAACATACTGTATAGTGTATATATTGGTTGTTCTAATTCAACAAGTCAAAAATTATTAACAGGAAGTTGTCCATTCTAAAGAAATAAACAATTCAAATTAGTATGTAGATCTGTGCTCAATCTCGCAAACAATGAAACCAATCCGAATAGCAATCAGATTCATTTCAAGAATTGATTGTGCTTAGACTAAGTAGTTTGTATAATGCACGTGTATCCCCTTCCAGGCTTCATCTATTTCCAATCAATGCATATGGATTAGAAAAAAAACAATTAATCTGACATGTATTACACAGTAAATAAATTGTTACATACAATACAGCCGGACCAACTACTGAGATGCTACGATAAAATATATGATAATGAAACGTCAAGTATACAATAACTGTATTCAGTAACTCACTCCACACTCAACTGCTAAGGTTCCAGTAGCAGGATTTATGTTTCAGAGACCGGGATATCTCCATAGAACTGTCCGATGACAGTTGATGTGATTTAAGATGTTGTTTTCAGAGCTACTACTACTATAGTTATTATGGTACTACAATAGACAATTTGTTAATTGTAAGTAATGTTTGTTAAGTAATGTGACATTTGAATGTTACGACCTTATACTAGTACCTGTTCCAGAACGCATATGAAGTATGTTGTTTTAATATGCCATTACTGGCTAGACCCTTCCCTACTGAAATAATTAATAGTACTCTTTTCTAGCTAAAAGTAATGAATAATTATTTCTATAGTAGAGATATTTCTCACATTACCAATCTCAAAACCTTTTTAAAATATCGTTTCACATAACATACATTATAATTATAGATTGCAAACAGTGGGTCTGAGAAATTTATATGTTAGAAAAAGAGTGATTTAAGAATTTTAAATGTACATGATGATGTCGTGGAGATTGACAATAAATGAGAATTGCATATCAGGGTATTTAGGGTGCTAGTGCTAGAAGCCATGTCATGGTGTTGGTGTAGTGTGAAGATGAAGTGCCAGGGGTGGCGAAAGAGGTTGTCTTGATGTGAGTTGAGTTGGAGCAGCCTTCTGGCAAACAGGGAGGTTTTCGTCATTGAATTACCTGATATAAAACTTTCACTGACTTGCAGGATGATAGAGTTCGCAGCATAGTGTAAAAGAGGAAGTCTGTATAAGTCCACCTGTGGGATGCCCGTTCCCAAGGCGACCTTTACTAACAGGCCTTCCATCCCAGAAAACTGCATAATTAGCGTACGCCTAAAATTCTGCAGCACCGGCATCGGTTATTAGTAAAGCAGTAAAGGTCGCCTTGCCCGGTCCCACAGGAGTTCACATAATTTCTTAATAGACTCTACAGTCCACACTTCAGAAGAGTCCACTACTATATCTGCCTGCATACTACTCGATTATTAAATTGCTCACTTTTTTTATTTCTAAACATTTAAATTTTTTGTTATCTAATATCAGCAACCAATGTGATGTGCAGTGCGTAACACTAAAATTAATTACTTTAATAACTTTACTAAACTATTCCCACACGAATGATAAAATAATGCATGCACAACACAATACTATATGAAATGATAGAAACAAACTTGAGATTATAAATAATATAGTATTTAATTATGTTGTTAATTTAAAATAATTGAATTATGTTAAATTCCAGACACCAGTTTAAACAAACAAACTATATACGTGCCACAAAAAGAAAATATATACAACTATTAAAATGGGCCTACAATATTTATTATTGTGTAATCAAAAGGAAAAAAATTTGACAAAAAATAATTTCAATACGTACTTTATTTAATATTAATATGTTTTGATTTTTTATGTTTAATAGTGGAAGCTGATCAGTCATTAACACATTATGTACTATATTTCAGTACGGAATTGCTGTCTTGCTCTGTACTGGTACCGATTAGGCCTATTATTTCTGTATTTGTACTTCAAAAGTCTGTAGTATGACTCTTCCAAGTACCGTCTCAGAACTCAAAAACCTACCTAAAACAAGATTAAATTCATTAAAGGCTACTTTGAAAAAAAGTTTGAGGAGGAGAATGGAAAAGTAAAGAAGGAAGTCCAAGATTGCTTGGAAAAGTAAAGAAGGAATGTATCTAAAAAAAGATGTTCACCCAGCACCCAGCCATCCGGCGAGAAGATGCACGATTCACGATTGAGAGTGGTAGTGCAAAAGGAGAAGAACAAGTCTTCGAATGTAAATTGCAGAATAAAATACAATCATGGAGAGGGGGTCGTCTATAGCGGCAATGTGTTTATTGACCGTTACGAGCCATTATATACCGGCTAGTACAGATACGGTAAATATGAAAATAATGTAGACAAACTTAGAATCGTTTCTTGGAATGTTGGTGAGTCTCTCCGATAAATTACAGAATGATGTTGTATGGATGTATGTAGATGAGTATGGTTTAGTATGGCTTTATGAAACTCCGTATATAAGCCCAGTAGCTGGCTTTACAGTGTACAACAATCCTTCAGTTGAAAAGGTAACCCGCAGAGGATTATGTTTATTGATTAAAAAATACCTTGTGACTACATAAAAGAAGTTAATAAATCTCGTGATGGGTTCATATCAGTTGAGTTCAGCCACATCCCGAGTATAGTTTTCACAGGTGGGTATATCCCTTCCCTATTCTCTACGTTTTATACAAATAGTGAGTGTGGCACTCTTCAATCCATTGTTCAGGAAAAGTCTGATTATTCGGTTGTATTTGGAGATTTTAATAGTCGTGTGTATGCTCCTATGAATAGCCACGGAAAACAGTTGATTCAAATTATCGAAGAATGTGGTATGTTTGTAAGTGATAACACGATTTAACATATCCTAGGAAGAACACTTGGCTAAGTCAAATATATCTTTGTATTGTTGGAAAATAATTACGAAAAAATGTTAATCTCATAGTTAATCAGGATCTCTCTCTGCCTTCTGGGCATGCGCCACGAGAGATAGAATTTGCAACTCCACAAATAAGGGACTTATCTAATTATCTTATCTATTTAATTAACTAATATGTTATCCCACTCCATAGTGAAATCTTCATCTGATCTGGTAGCTCAGTACACACACCCGGCTGATGATAACCGGAAGTTTGAAACCTAGGTATCGGGTTCGAGCCCCAATAGGGTCAGTTGATATTTTTCGCTATGGAGAGCATTATCATATTGTCTTATTTATTACATTATATATCAAATAAGGGACTGGTTTTCTCTATCTTTCTATCTTTATCTTTATCTCTCTATCTTTAGGCTCGATCTAAAGATTTATGCGTCTACAAATACAGTTTTAACAATAAATCTAACTCGTGAAGGGACATCAGACCACCAAGGAAGAAGTTTAATCATGTGAAGTTCCTCACCGAAATTGAAAGTCAGGCAGAACAATTCGGTTGACCAACAGATAGCACAACTGTCATATCAGAATTAACTCGAATTTTCAGCTCTAACCTCTGCTTGCGAAGGCTCTGATCTAGTATACGAATTCCAAATTGATAATTCTGAATTTAAGAGATGGGCCAATCTATTAAATAGTGACAACGATAGGTCAGTATGGAAGGCGATTGATTGGAAAGGAAGGATGTCCTGTCCAACTGCTCAAATGAAGAAAGACCGGATGACGAAACCTTTAAATATTAAATATCCTATTAATTAGTAAATTAACCAATAACATTTCCATCACATTATCCCACGATGGGCACAAACTAGCTATCAATAATCTATGTTGCAAGCATATTATTCTTAAATAGCTTAGAGAAATGATAATGAGGCTGTTCCACGATTGCTTGCTACTCTAAATATATACTATATTCAAGAAATTATATAAAGCATCCATGTCTGATCATAAATGACATGTGATGAGGTCCATTTTTTATGCCAAATATGCTGTGGTATCATTGCGATTTCTTGAATGTCACTAGTCCTTCTGATTCTCTTCCATAATCCAATCGGCCACTCTAGATATTGTAATTATATGTTACTATGTTAATGTTTTAGCATTTCAATAACATTATCATGAAATTACATCATTGTAATGAATTATTGCTGTCTTGTAATTCTATGTTCTTCAATCACTTTTTAAAGAATGGTTTATATTCAACAGCAGTAAGTACTTCGTTCAATTGAGATTCACGATTGCCACAAATTCATGCGTAGCTCATACTTAAAATTGTAAAACACAGTCTCATGCAGTATATATATGTATAGCACAGTCTCATACAGTAAATATATGTATAGCAGTCTCATACATTATGTATATGTATAGCACAGACTCATATAGTATATATATGTATAGCACAGTCACATACAGTATATATATTTATAGCACAGTCTCATATAGTATGGATATGTATAGCACAGTCTCATATAGTATATATATGTATAGCACAGTCTCATACAGTATATATATGTATAGCACAGTCTCATACAGTATATATATGTATAGCACAGTCTCATACAGTAAATATATGTATAGCACAGTCTCATACTGTATATATATTTATAGCACAGTCTCATACAGTATATAAATGTATAGCACAGTCTCATATAGTATATATATGTATAGCAGTCTCATACAGTATATATATTTATAGCACAGTCTCATACAGTATATATATGTATAGCACAGTCTCATATAGTATATATATGTATAGCACAGTCTCATACAGTATATATATGTATAGCACAGTCTCATACAGTAAATATATGTATAGCACAGTCTCATACAGTATGTATATGTATAGCACAGTTTCATATACTGTAGTATATATATGTATAGCACAGTCTCATATACTGTAATATATATATTTATAGCAGTCTCATACAGTATGTATATGTATAGCACAGTCTCATATAGTATATATATGTATAGCACAGTCTCATATACTGTAATATATATATGTATAGCAGTCTCATACAGTATGTATATGTATAGCACAGTCTCATATAGTATATATATGTATAGCACAGTCTCACACAGTATATATATAGTTATATCACAGTCTCACACAGTATATATCTGTATATCACAGTCTCGTACGGTATATATACTGATAATTGCATCGATGTTAGTCCCTTTGATAATTAAAACTGAACTTTTATTGCTATTACATTGCATTTCAATGATTGGATGATATACACCTGAAGACAATATCTATCAATATGTTATTTAAAATACATTCCAAACCAACTCTGTCCTGTCTTTCCAATGCATTATCTTTGCTTATAAACTTCAACATCAACATCATATTTTATTCAATATCATATATTAACATTTTCTTCGTGCGTTCACCGAGTGAATCAGAATAAAATTCCATCAAAAAGAGGTTCTGATTTACATACATGTAATTAATATAAGTAAGATTGAACTAGCTATAAGAGTAAGACTATACAAGATTACTATCATAAGGTGTCAGTTGTCTTATCGATTATTTTATTCAATTGTTCTTATCTATATTAATATCTACATAAAAGCTACAAGCACCATTGAGAGATAACTAATCTAGTAATATTAATTAACTCACTATGTAACACTAGATGACTATATAGTGAAGGAATAACTTAAAGCTTGAATTCCAGATAAATATAATCTAATTTTGCACTAATACAAAAAGTGCTGGTACTGTTGCATTAATACTATAAGATAGATAATGCATGTGCAGAATTGATTAATACTGATAAGCAATGATACCAGTCGATTTCATGAAATAAAATACCCAATCCAAATTAAATTAAGCTAAAGCTGTAATAACTTGCGGAAAAGATGATGATTGTGTAACATTCTACACGCCCTCCTGTTCACTGGGTGGGTGGTCGCAGTCCAGTCCATGGCCTTCCATGATTCGGGGACGGTGCTGGACTAAAGGGCGTAATGTAGATCTCAACGATAGCAATTACCTGCTCATACTGTGTTTGTTCATGATTTTTAAATTTGGCATGAAATTTAATTAGATGTATCACAAAAGTTCATTTATTTTGTACTCTATGATATAGAATTCTAAAATATTTAAGAGAAAAACCACAGTAGATTGCTGTAATAGTCAGAATAGGCTACACAGCAGATATTCTACTGTACTTACATGGGCGGCATTGATGACAGCAATCTTCTCTCGGAATGATTGCTAGATAATATTGTCGATTCTGCACCGCTGAAAAAAAACAAGAATCGCTTGTTCATATGCGGATGCGGATGTGATGTAGTTGCTGAAAATGTAGATAATAAAGTTGAGTTCTCTAAAGAGAATCATATTGAAATGAGATGTTGGTTCAGATTTAGAGACGACACATGGGTAATTTGGTGTGGTACATTAGCGAGGCTGGAAACGTTCCATACTTTGTTGAATGCATTTAACACATCGCTTAAGTTCACTATTGGAAGTGAGACGACGTTTCAGTTAACTTTTTGGATTAACATAATCACATCGATGAGGGCAAAGTAAGCCAACATAAAACTATTTGTATTTACGTGTGCAGATTCTGTTAGCAGATTCTGATAATTATATTATTCAGTGTTGTAGAAACCACTGATGCGCCATATGCCGGCCATGCTGTTTATTAATAATAAATTAATTGTTGTTGGGTGGGGTGACGGCAAATTAAATATATATTATGTTATGATAATGCTCTCCATAGCGAAAAATGTCAACCGACACTATTGGGGCTCGTTCCGTTTCCGTCCCCCTTCCGTTGTTGTACTCTCCTTAGAGTGACTGCAAAAGACCAAAATATGATAACCCACTCCATAGCGAAGTAATTCTTCATCCGTCCTGGTAGCTCAGTTGTCTTAGGACACACACACCCGGCTGATGATAACCGGAAGTTTGAAACCTAGGTAACTTATTTGAGAGTTTGAGACCCAATAAGGTCGGTTGATAATTTTCACTATGGAGAACATTATCATATCATAATATATATAGAATGATACTTTACTCAAGACATTTATATGGTCAATTTGTTTCACTTTATTTCTCATTTAGCTGGTTTAATTTATTTTAATTTTTTTTTTTTAAACTACACCACCGAGCAGGGTAATCTTAATTTATTGTTAGTTAGTACTTATGCTCGTGATAATTGAACAGTAGCATAGTTAAGTTTTGGTCCAGGTTTAGGGGTGCGTATAAACAGCAGACTGCCAATTAAGCAATGCAATCAGCAGTGAGGTAAATTTGAATTATCGCTTTATTATTATTATTATTATTATTATTATTATTATTATATTATTCATACATGACAGAAAAAATACTGACAGTACAGCACTACATTAAAATGTTAATATAAGTAATTAATTAGTTAATAATATACATATTATAATATATTGAACGGTGATATAGAAATCACAAACCATATAAACTATCAAACTGCGACTATGGCCCGTATGCATAAAACACTTACGACGATCGTAACTTTACGATGATCGTAAGTTACTTTATGCATACCAAAATACGATCGTCATTCTTACGATCATTGTAACTCAAGTTACGATCGGAAAAAAGAAATGATCATCGTAAAATTACGATCGCTTTATGCATACGGGCCAATGGTGCAAGAATTAATTAATCAGTTAACAGATATGTAATTTAATAGTTCTGAAATTTCATCTTGTGAAATATTATCAACATTGCTTCTATGTAACCGACAATCAATTAGTTCTTTACAAAATTCTAACTTCCACCTACACTCTGAAGGACAAGGGGCATAACTAACATTGCTAAGTACAAGTGACTTATGTAGTTTATTGAGATCATATGAACCACATAAGCACATTAAGCATTAAACCATATAGAATCGGCGAGGCTACTGCCCCTTGTCTCACACCATTAGTAATATTAAATGAATCAGATAATACATTTTTCCACCGCACACAACTAGACTGGTTAAAGATATATCCAGAGTAAGGTACATAGAAATAAGGGAGAAAAGCCCTTCTTTATCAACTCTATGATCAACTTCATCCAATCCACCATATCAAATGCCTTACTGAGGTCCAGGAAACTGCCAAATACCGGAGTCAAAAATACTAAGAGAAGTGTCCGATAACTTCAGAGGCACACCAGCTACACTGAGTTGTGCTAGAATTCCTTTGAAAGCCGAACTGGAGTTGATCAACATCCAAGCAATCGGACTGCGAGAGGAGCATTACCGATTCGAATACCTTTAGAATTAACGAGGACAACGCAATAGCCCTATAATTAGACGAGGAACAAAGAACACCCCGCTTATCCTTAATGAGTGGAAGAATTACACTAGTCAATAGAAATTTAGGTACAAATCCATGAGAGAAACAAATTAAACAGTTTACTTAGATGATCGGTTAAACATGTACCAGCACTGAGAAGACAATCAGCATCGAATTGGAACACAACATCACTTTTAGAACGATTTAAACGATGCAGTGCCTCAGTTACGAGTTCAGGCGAAATGGGAGGAACAAGATCATGAGAAAGAGAGCTACTTAATATCTTAGAGTTAATTTCCGACTCGAGGCTGCTAATATCGGAATCATATTGTTGATTAAACAACCCGGAGTAGATTGAAAGCAAACCTATCCGAAATAAGTTTGGAATCAGTTAAACCATCAATACTAGATGAAGGGGGCAAGGGAGCTCCACGCATCTTTTTCATTTCGGCGAATATAGAGCTATTACTATTAAGGCAAGCTTGTATTAATTTATATTTACGTACAACATCAACTGACTTCTTTGACCACCGCACAGCATATTTATATTGTGCGCGTGAAATACGGCGCATATGAAATAAATAATTATTAGAGACAGCGTCGGGACGACAGGCTGAGAACCACAGACTGTGCCAGAATATGGCTTCGTTTTTAAATGGTTTTACATGTTCAGTCCAACCGGGTAATATAGGTTGACTTTCAGGGGTGGAACTGTATTTGGTCTGTTTGAGGCTATCTGTGGAACTATCAACTGCGTCCAAAACTTCAAATGTTAACTTTTCAATACACAATAAATGGTTCGAATCTCTACAAAATATATCACTGCACTGTAAAATACCAGAGGAAAAAGATTCAAATATTTCCCTAACACTTGCTTTATATATATTTTGATTTTCTACAGTAGCTTTAGTGTAATGCGGTCTATCACAATATATACCAGTGTTATCTTCAGTGGATGTGCCAGTTGCACCCGGACTAATGTTTGACGAAAATTTCATATAAATCAGACTATGATTGGACAAATTATCCCCGCTATGTACTATGTACTGTACATAGAGGGGATATCCCCTCTACGTATATTAACAGCATGTAACCTAAAACTATTAGTTTTTACAATTGAAGCGAACTTAGCTATATTCTTTTTGAGAAAAATACACAATCCACCGACTGGCCGACCAGTACAAATCTCATTATTAAGAAATATGGCAGGCTCGGTAAAACAAACACAACCTGGAAACGCATTAGTAATTCGATATAAATTATCTAAGAACAAAATGTTATTTTAAACCGAATATATCGCACTCAAGAAGTAGTAATTTAATTAGATCTATTTTATCTGGGGATAACCCAGTACTATTATACGACATTACTGATAAAATATCCGGATCTGAGATACAATGCGGGCTCGCATTATGGGATAGGGCAGCCTCAGAATGAGTTTTGGTTAAGGTAGCCATTGTAAATAGTAAGTAATTTTAAAAAACAAAACTATATAAATAAAAATATTAAATACAAATATATAAACCGAACTACATCGTTCATACCGGTTTGTCAGTGCCCTGACTTTGAGATCCACAATTAAAAAAACGAACTTTCAACTGGCTTCCTATTGTTTCCTATGCTATGATGCTTCCTATTCATGTCCTATGCAAGAATTATTATGAAAAATAAAATTTTAGGGCCCCAAACTATACCAGTAGCCTAGGGTCCCCTAAAACCTTAATCCGGCCCTGGCCTCCTAACATATATGGGTTGCGTATAGAAATTGTCCTAATCTGATATAACTTTTGGCACCGTCTGACCCTTACAGAGTTAAGTTAGGGATTGGCCAGGATGAGGGTTGTGAAGGGCACATAAGTACGATTGTTGTACAATTGTCGACGTTTGTCATGTGTTGTCTCCAGCTGATGTTTAGGGCTGCCCTCAGTAGTCTTGTGTAGCAACCATCAATTCATTGTTCAAGTGATTTAGTCAGTGTCCAGGTCTCACCCCCGTATAAAAATACACTTTCTACTATGGCTCGAAAGAACTTAGTCTTCAGGTGCCTGGGGAGATCTGATTTCCAGATGGTATCCATTTTTGATAGAGCTACCCAAGCCTTTGCTTTCCTAACTTCTATGTCCTTTTTGCTACTCTCAAACCATGATCCAAGGTACTGGAAGTCATCAACCTTCCTTAGTTGATTATTATCAATGGTTATCAAGTTTCCATCAACATTAAAGGTCATGAATTCGGTCTTGGTAGCATTTATATGCAATCCAACCTCCTTAGCAGCCCTCTCCACTTTATTCAGTAGAAGCTGTGCATCTGCTAGCGTATTAGAGAGCAGGGCGATGTCATCCGCAAAGTCGGTGTCTGTGATTGTAGTTGCCGGATATCTACTACTTCTTCGTATCTACTACTTCCTTTGTGTATGTGATGATTCTAATTAATGGATATGTCCGTACCAAAATGTTGGCTGTTTGGGCTGATTTAGCACCACCTAGTGGTGAACCATAGCATTATAAGACACCATAATTATCAAAGCATCATGAACTTTTTGTCTACTTGTCTATTCAACATTTAACAAGCCCTTGCTGAGATATTGCCGTTCAAACTTTTGATAGACAGAGAAACATACAGACAAATAGGTAAAACCGATTTTGCCAGTACTCAACTGAATGCTAAGGTTTGCATGACTTCGTGGCTCGCTCCACAGACTTCGCGGCTCGCCCCACATCCTCCGTAGCTCTTCTCACAAACATGTACCGGTATCAACAGAGTTTGTGGTTAAATATAGTCAAGATCGACCAGCACGTCAGTAAATCAGCCAGCACCATCCAGCCTACAATAATTTTGTAGTTTTTTCGGATGCATGGCCTGTTATAAAGGACGCCTTGATTCTGAGATATAAAAGCAACAGTATCTCTACTACTATAATAACCATAACGTACGACTACTACCCTGCAAGATGCTAAATTGCCAATATACTGTATTATTTGTATCTGTGTCCTGTGTGTACTACAACACTGATCTATTTGAGTCTCTGTTATTAATTTACCCTACTCCGATCGAGCTCCCTCTGTCTCCGAGCTGGACGGTGTTCCTGACGTGGACTCGGATTCGGGGATGGCTCAGGATTTAGGGGAACCATGTATTAGGTATGGATTAAGTGTATGGAGACCAGGTATTGGATTTTACCAAGGCTTTATAGATTGTCTGGTTTGTGACTTACGGATTTGGTGTTGGATTATAAGTTTTAAATATTAATATAGTTTTAGTGGTACAATTATACATTATTATTCAGAAAATAAATATATTTTAAATAGCATTATTAATTCAAACCAATGAATGAGGTCATTCATACTGTCATTCTGCCACTCTGGCTACTCCTGGCCAGTCCTGGGTGTACCTGTACGGTACGTCTATGTATTGTATAATAATATTGTGTAATATGGCTTGTCTAAGCATTGCATAAAGAGGTCAATGTCGCATTAATTTAAATTTAATACACAGCAGGTTTATTGATTAGATATCTACATTGGATTCACTGGGGTGAGCTATCAGCTGACGGGGTAATATATTGCAAGTTTATGTTTGCTTACTGTAAAACATGGCAAGTAATATACTTCTCTACAGTTTGGGCCAATCCATTGAATAGCACTAGGCCCTCTACTAAATTTTCATATATACACCAGTTGGTGTTTTTATCATTGCGCCTATATGGCGTCTTTCGGTTTATGTCTATTTTTCGAGCCCAGAGGCTATGGACAGAAGAGCCGATCATGCCAGGGATCTTAGAATTTGGAATATCTAAAACCAGGGCCGGTGCCGGTCCCGGTTTCGGCCAAACTATGTCATCTGGTAGGTAACTGTATAACAGCAGTTGCACCTTCAGACTCAATCTGTTCTCCCTGACACTTTGCAGATATGTACATGACCATAGATTGCGTGTTTGTGAGGACAATGACCGGTATGCAGTTCCCCACTCTGCCGGGGCGAAATGTCTGAAAGTGAAAAACCTTCGACCATTTCATATTTATATAGCTTTTTAGCTGATACTTGGCAGATGTTTACTACACCATTAGGCTGCACATATGGGAAGGACCCTTCCAGTCTGCAGTTCTCCAGTCTACCGTTAGGGGGCGAACTGTTAGAAAGTGAAATCCTTCTCCCATTTCGTTGCTTATAATGCTTTTTTTATAATTTTGGCCCATTTTAAATTCTTTAGAGTTGATTCTTTGCAGCGATCTATAAGTACCTACTAAACTACAGTAGACCTATAGGTTGTGTTTGCGAGGATGTCTGACTGTTTTAACCTTCTCCCACATTTTATTACTTGTAATCCTTTGGAGGTGATATTTTGACAGGTATCTACTACAACATAAGCCTTATATGTTGTACCGTAGTAAATAACCTACCAAGTCAAGTAGCTTTATACTGTTTGTTTGAGAGAACTCTCACTCATGTGACGTTTTAATTTGAAATTGTGAATGAGTTTATTTACTAGAAAGCAATTTTAAACAATTGTCTGCCAATAGTAATGGAATAGTTTCCAGGCCATAGTTCAGTGACAAATTTTACAGATTTTTTAAGTAGTTTAGTTTCTAACACATATAGGTCAAGTTTTTTGGTTCAGTGTACATTATTCTGTACTACTTCTAACAATTTACGCGACTTCATGTATTTTTTCAGTGTACGCTGGCAGATGCAAAATTTTAATTATGTATTATTTCACTCAGAGTTATTTTTTATTTATTATTTTTTGTCTACATAAGCATCCATAATGTGAAACTAATATTTTCTCAACAGTTATAAGTAATACAAGTATATTTCGGTGTAGGACAGAATCCTAATGTTATTTAAACTTTTATGTTTGATATTCACATGCCAATACCGGACTCCTGGCAATTGTTATGGTTGATAATTTATATTGTTCGTTGTCTGTGGTAGACATCTGTGGTAGGAGTGGATTGTGGAATCACCCAACTTTATATTAATTTGAAGAGGGGCTATGTTGTGATGGTGACGCAATGGTGATGTGGGTAGTGTGTCGATACTCTATCAACATGCAATTGCCTTGTCTTTTATAGGCAGTGTCGTTGTCATTGTCATTGGCGTTATCGTTGATGTTGATGTTGTCGTTGATGTTGATGTTGTCGTTGATGTTGATGTTGTCGTTGATGTTGATGTATGTGCTTACAATGTCATATAGGTCAAACCTAATACTTATAACAAAATTAAATAATTTAATATAATTTAACAAACTTAAATACAAACTTAATACAAATTGTTATGGTAACAATATATAAATCTCCAGATAAAAAGTAAAAACTCACCGATGGATGATGGATGTTGAGTTGCGTTTTCTTAGGAGTTCACTTTTGGAAAAGGTTAGCTATAAGTAAAAAATTGCACCAATAATGGGTACTTAAGAAGTCACTAATTAAGAAGTTTATAGGTATTAAACCGGTATCATTGTTAATTATGGAGATTCAGAAACTTAATTCTTTATCCTGCTGCATCCCATGTAGATAACGCACACAACATTAATTTTGTTGTAGATTTATTATATTTATTTTTTAGTCATTGCAACGTATGGTTGGTGCGCGAGAAAATTGTAAGGCTAGAGACAATCGAATAAGGTGCCCGCCCTGTATCGAGTTTGAAGCGGCGTGTGTTTTTTATAAAAACACGAGGAAGCGGTCGAAATGGCGGGCATAAGTAAGCGCGGGAAGACAATTTTGAAAATCAGCTGTGATTGGCTGCTACAGATTTGACGTCACTACGAAGTGCTCTGATAATTTCTTATATTGTTTTCTAAGGAGGGTGATAATAGATCCATTCAAATACGGTACACATTATTTAATCTCAATCATTTCACACGTGGCTTATATCAATTGAAAGCGGAGAGTCTTTCGCGTCTTTTGACACTAAAATAATTAAATTCATGATGAGGAACATTGATAAAATGTTGTTTGCAATTTTGCTAACTTGGTAGATTACCGCTACCTTCTACCTAACAGCCCGATACATACTGTATGTAAGTTACTTTGTAGTGACGTCAAATATGTAGCAGCTGTGGATCACAGCCGATTTTAAAAATTGGTTCCCGGGGTTACTTATACCCACCATTTCGACCATTTTTACAAAAAATACACCCCGTCACTCCATTCAGAGCACCTTGTTACCCCTTATTCTATTGTTTCTAGCCCAACAATTGTTTCGCGCACCAACCCTATTATGCTCTTATAGAATTGCTTCTAGAATATGTTAGGTTGGGCTGCTTTCCGCCACGAAAAGTATTACTTTTCTACCAACAATATTTCTGAATCACTTGTAAAAACACAGTAATTGCTATTTGTCTTAACCTAGCTGGTGTGCTTTATCTAATATTTTCAAACTAAAAATTTACTAACAAACAAAGTAATTCCAATTCTTTTTAATCTGCTTATTATAGAACAACTCATCATTAGGAAGAAGTTCTAAGTTAATTTATATTAAAAATATGTAACTTTTTAAAATAAATAAGGGGCAACCCATATAAAGGGTGTTCCTCATATTGTGTGACACTCAGAAACTCAGAAATTTATCTAGTTGTTTCTAACACTCCTTTATAATTCAGAAACCAATTGGTGTTAGATTTTATACCATCAGCTTTAGCTGTAATATATTCCCTCTAATCATTTTGCAGCCAATCAGTAACTTGATCGCAACCCCAAGGCATATGATTAGCCAATAAGTATGCACTTTGACAAGCTACCCTGATTTGAAAAATGTACTCTATTTTTTGTATTACAGGTAGTAAGTAATATGATCTATATTGAAGAATGTTATTAGATTCATTCCGATTTGTTGGCCTGTTGGGGGCGGGGACTCCTAGTTAACCTAAGAAATGAACCCACGTCTCGGTGATAACCCAATCTGACAATAAATATAATATTCTAATAAATTTGTGAATTTAATTTAATTATTCCGCATAACGCCTCAAAGCGAGTACAATACAAAGTGTTTCTTTAGAGAAGTCGATCAGAACCGTATTGTAAATGTATTATAAATAATAGTGTACGTAAGCGTACAGGTTGCGTGGTAAATAGAGGGATATGTGGATACACTCGGGTGCAAAATTCAACCCTCTCCAGGCAGGGGGAATGGACAATTCCTGCTGATTGCCAACTAAAAAAAACATCTGCTTTTGAATAGAAGCTGATGTGAATGAATTAGTTGTATCTTAAACTAGAATAAATAAGGGGTAGCCCTATAAAGTAATTAGTTGGAAAAACGACTTATGGTAATAATTCAATTCAATAATTTAGTCTGAGAAATTGCCTTTCTATAGGAATTAAAGAGGAAGTTGTAAGATTTATTATTGCTATTTACATCCCTAAGGAGATAAAGTGTCCCATACAAAATATCGGGATATGCTTTTATAAGTCAGCAGACAATACCTAAATACTGCACCTTCAGGAGCAGTTTATAAGTCAGCAAACAATACCTAAATACCGCACCTTCAGGAGCAGTTTATAAGTCAGCAGACAATACCTAAATACCGCACCTTCAGGAGCAGTTTATAAGTCAGCAGACAATACCTAAATACCGCACCTTCAGGAGCAGTTTATAAGTCAGCAGACAATACCTAAATACCGCACCTTCAGGAGCAGTTGTACAATTAGCAGACAATACCTAAATACCGCACCTTCAGGAGCAGTTTATAAGTCAGCAGACAATACCTAAATACCGAACCTTCAGGAGCAGTTTATAAGTCAGCAGACTATACCTAAATACCGCACCTTCAGGAGCAGTTTATAAGTCAGCAGACAATACCTAAATACTGCACCTTCAGGAGCAGTTTATAGTCAGCAGACAATACCTAAATACCGCATCTTCAGGAGCAGTTTATAAGTCAGCAGACAATACCTAAATACCGCACCTTCAGGAGCAGTTTATAAGTCAGCAGACAATACCTAAATACTGCACCTTCAGGAGCAGTATATAAGTCAGCAGACAATACCTAAATACTGCACCTTCAGGAGCAGTTTATAAGTCAGCAGACAATACCTAAATACCGCACCTTCAGGAGCAGTTTATAAGTCAGCAGACAATACCTAAATACCGCAACTTCAGGAGCAGTTGTACAATTAGCAGTCAGTGAGTTATTCGAGAAGAATCTTCTTCACATCGCGATGAGTCGATAGAAACTCGGCAACACGGAGGTGGTGGTAAGGACGGGACAGCAGCGATGACGCGAGAATAAACCGTAACTACGGAGATCATAGGGAAACCCGCGGAACGGGAAAATAGCCAAGACCGAAGATGCGTAACTTATACAAACACTGAAAAAATTAAGTATGACATGCATATAAAATAGATTAACCTTACTATATTTCCCCCTGCATAATTGACTCGGCATAATCACGCGTCAAATTATACATCTCATGGATAGCGGGAATTAAAGTCTTATTTCATTTTCATGTGAATGAGCGAGACGAAGTGTCTGACTAAAATAAATACAATAAATGTTTAACTGATTCGATAAACATCGTGACACCAACTGACTCCATCCCTCCACTGGTGCCTTCGTAGTTTTGAGAACAATGATCACTATGGGCAGCTTTGGCTGCTGCACTTGCTTTTTTGCCGGATGTAGCACACCAATGGCAGTACTTGGAGATGGCTTCACAATCCACCACCTTACCTGTATCCACACTTATGACACTGACAATTCCGGTTTTGGATTTGTAGCCAAGCTCATGCCAACTACCATCAATACTAACTGCAATATCAGTTTCAATAGGTACCGTTGATGCTGATTCGTTTGCAACCTCAGTTGATAATGCTGTTGACTCATTTGCAACTTTAGTTGATGATGATTGCTTTGCAGCTTCAATAGTCTCCTCAGCGGCTTCAATTGCTCCCTTTGCAGCGTCAATCATATAAGTTTCTGAACAGGTCAGAAGGCTGGGTAGAATGACCTTTTTCTGTATAGTCTGATATTTCCACACTGAACTGGGAAGATCCATTAGAGCCAGCAATATATCAGCCTGTGATTTCCCAATCCCAATGCAACGCAAACCATATATGGTCCGCACATTTATATCAAAATTCCGATTGTTCTTCATGTCTGCAATCCTTGGTGATGAATAAAATTAATGCTCGGCATCACATGAATTACAACCAACAACTAATCTCACAGCAAGGTCTTCACTTAGATAGTAATTTAGAGTAATAGGTGCAAAACAGGTCTTACAAACAGCTGCAGTAGAAATGCCTTATTCTACATGTAGTAAGTGCATATTTATAATAATAAGGTTACTCGATTCTAGTCCAGGTTTATTTAGAGTTAGAGTTTTCGCTTTGACACGCTATCAGGATTGGGTTTCGAACTTGGACCTTTCTCTTTTGTGAATTGATTCCCACGAAAAATAAACTTCTTCCGATGGTGACCCATATTACTGATTCTAACACAATAAATAATTATTATAATTAAACAGCTTTATACAGCTGCTAACCACTAAAATAACATATAGGTAGGCCTAAATGTAGGTAGGTATAAAGGAATACTGTAACTTTACCACAGAAATTTCAGGCTACTAAATGATGACAGAGCATTCACAACATGGCAAAATTGGGTTTGGAAATTTTCAACTTTAGGGTTAGGCATCTAGGCCTAACCAAGGGTGTTTCTAAACAAAAAAATATCCAAATTTCATGAGTTTACTAATAAATGCTGCATTGAGCTTATAACCGGTAGAAAATTCGTGATTTCCAAACTGATTTGAGCCCTGTTTGGTACGTACTAAAAGGTAGAACGATCTATAACGGGCTATAACGATCTATAACGATCTATAACGGGCTATAACTTCCTATAAACAAGCTATAACCACTTATAACGCGCTATAATATGAAAATTTACATTAAAAAAAACGCCCCTTGGGTGTGTTTAACTTTTGGTTTTAACACGGTGGTCTGAAAAATACCGCAGGTTAAAAATTAGGGTAGGGCTATCTGCGGATGCCTATGCCTAATTGATACTGGTAAGTTTTTCTATTGGCCTATATTGCTCACTATATTCCTGTATTCTATATCGACCAGAATCTGACAGCGGATAGCAGGATGGAGGATAGACAGATAGATGGGAGACCTCTCCACTGCTGCACTGTCTGATAGTCAGATAATGCAGTAGTGGCATGCTGACTAATACAGTAATGACTGACTTCGTGATACCACAAAGATGAAAAGCATTATGGCGACTAAAAAAACAAATTGCGTAATTAAATTACTGACTAGGAAAATAAATCCATTCTAAAATAGGTTTTTTTATTGTAAATTTTCAGATAATAGCTCGTTATAGGTGGTTATAGCTTGTTATAGGAAGTTATAGCCCGTTATAGATCGTTATATCAACATAAAAACATGACACTTACAGACTCTAGAGCTTATAAGTTCCAATACCGCTGTGCTCCAACATACAGACTCCTATTTACAGAAATGAGGACTACTGAATAGTGATAAACACTCATTCAAATTTCCCTCCCATTTCAATACTCATTCTATCGATATCTTTATACAAAAATACAAGGTGCAAGGGCTGCAATCACATTCAACCCAAAAATCATTCATCCGGGTGAAAATTTCCTTCGCGATACATGAGACAGAAAATATTTGATGTCAGTTTTGATCAACTTCCCTTCGAGATACGGATCTCAAATTTTGACATATCATTTGGGACATAGTAAAGACCCCATAAACGCCAAAAAAATGTTTCGATTTTTTTTGAGATCGACCGCGCACATCTGCCCTTAAGTAGAATCTTATTTTGAATCAACCCAGCCAACTAAAAAAATACCGATAAATTTTGACATTCTATATTAGCGTATATATGCATACTAACACATATAAGCATTATATACATGCTAAGCAATATACATATACATACGTATATGGAGTGCTATATAAGAGATGGATCCATATTAGCATCAAACCCTTGTCACATGCCTGATTTTTATACGTTGCAGTCACCGACTGCATTGTGAATTCGATTTTTGAAAAATAAATTCGGGCCATCGACCTCCTGATGACGATTAAATTGTCACAAAAGGTCAAACAAAGTGTGAAACAAATGATGTATCACATATGGGGCCGGCAATGCATCCTAATAGATAATCAATTTCTGCTGAACATTTATTAACGATGCGCTTCTTAAAGAAAGACACTGGACTTACTGAGTTACTTCAATAAACTGGAAATTGAAATTTCTGAGAAATTTCTCTGAGCTCAGTATTCATTCCGGTTAGCATGTTTGATAGCAAGACGTCATGAATTCAAACACAATACTGATTTAATAAATCAAAGTAAGTGAATTTTCCACAAAGGAAGCTTGGGGTTGGGCTCCATGGTGGTTCATTTACACCATTGTGTTCATCAGCCTATTATTTGGGAATACGTTGCACCTTTTTACCAAATATATCACAAAGATTAAAGATTGATATACTGTTAACCTCATTCCCTATGATGGCATGTTTGCACTCAACGGAGAGCTAATCCATGTGATGTACCACAAGTTTTTCGGCACACTATGTTGAGTGTACACCAGTGTACACCATGTTAAGTGTACACTATCAGTGTACACTATGTTGAGTGTACACTATGTTGAGTGTACAGTATGTTTAGTGTACACGGTGTTGAGTGTACACTATGTTGAGTGTACACTATATTGAGTGTACACCATGTTGAGAGTACACTATGCTGAGTGTACACCATGTTGGGTGTACACGTTTTTGAGCGTGCGTACACTATGTTGCGTGTACACTATATTGAGTGTATAGCATGTTGAGTGTACACTATATTGAGTGTATAGCATGTTGAGTGTACACTATGTTGAGTGTGTGTACACTATGTTGAGTGTACATTATGTTGGTTGAGTGTACACCATGTCGAGTGTACACAATGTTGAGTGTATACTATGTTGAGTGTACATTATGTTGAGTGTACACCATGTTGAGTGTACACTATGTTGTGTTCACACTATTGAGTGTACACTATGTTGAGATGTTGATATGTTGAGTGTACACTATGTTGTTGAGTGTACACCATATTGAGTGTACACTATGTTGTTGAATTTACACTGAGTGTACACCATTTTGAGTGTACACCATGTTGAGTGCACACTATGTTGAGTGTACACTATGTTGAGTGTACATTATGTTGAGTGTACACCATGTTGAGAGAACACTATATTGAGTGTACACCATATTGAGTGTACACTATGTTGTGTACACTGTTGCGTGTACACTATGTTGATATGTTCAGTGTACACTATGTTGTTGAGTGTACACCATGTTGAGTGTACACTATGTTGAGTGTACACTATGTTAAGTGTACACTATGTTGAGTGTACACTATGTTGAGTGTACACCATGTTGAGTGTACACGATTTTGAGCGTGCGTACACTATGTTGCGTGTACACTATGTTGAGTGTACACTATATTGAGTGTACAGCATGTTGAGTGTACACTATGTTGAGTGTGTGAGTGTATGTACACTATGTTGAGTGTACATTATGTTGGTTGAGTGTACACCATGTTGAGTGTACATTATGTTGAGTGTACACCATGTTGAGAAAACACTATGTTGACTGTACACCATATTGAGTGTACACTATGTTGTGTACACTGTTGAGTGTACACTATGTTGAGATGTTGATATGTTGAGTGTACACTATGTTGTTGAGTGTACACCATATTGAGTGTACACTATGTTGTTGAATGTACACTGAGTGTACACCATGTTGAGTGCACACTATGTTGAGTGTACACTATGTTGAGTGTACTTTATGTTTAGTGTACACTATGTTGTATACACTGTTGAGTGTACACTATGTTGAGATGTTGATATGTTCAGTGTACACTATGTTGTTGAGCGTACACCATGTTGAGTGTACACTATGTTGAGTGTACACTATGTTAAGTGTACACTATGTTGAGTGTACACTATGTTGAGTGTGCATTATGTTGGTTGAGTGTACACTATGTTGTTGAGTGTACACTATGAGTGTACACTAAGTTGAGTGTACACTATGAGTGTACACTATGTTGAATGTACACTATGTTTAGATTTTGAGTGTACACTATGTGTTGAATGTACACTATGTTGAGTGTACACTATGTTGAGTGTACACCATGTTGAGTGTACACCATGTTGAGTGCACACCATATGGAGTGTACACTATGTTGAGTGTGTGTACGTACACTATGTTGAGGGTACACTATGTTGAGTGTACACTATGTTCAGTGTACACTATGTTCAGTGTACACTATGTTGTTGAGTGTACACTATGGAGTGTACACTATGTTGAGTGTACATTATGTTGTTTGTACACTATGATGCGTGTACACCATATTGAGTGTACACTGCTGATTGTACACTATGTTGTGTTCACACTATGTTAACTGAACGTGAACACCATGTTGATTGTACACTATGTTGTTAAGATGTTGAGATATTGAGTGTACACTATGTTGAGTGTACACTATGTTGAGTGTACACTATGTTGAGTGTACATTCTGTTGCAACATATTGTTCACTCACTCAACAAAGTATATACTCAACATAGTGTACACTCAACATCTCAAAATGATGAGTGTACACTATGTTGACTGTACACCATGTTGAGTGTACACTATGTTAAGTGTACACAATGTTGAGTGTACACTATGTTGTTCAGTGTACACTGGAGTATACACTATGTTGAGTGTACACTATGTTGTTCAATGTACACTGGAGTGTACACTATGTTGAGTGTACACCATGTTGAGTGTACACTATGTTAAGTGTACACAATGTTGAGTGTACACTATGTTGTTCAGTGTACACTGGAGTGTACACTATGTTGAGTGTACACTATGTTGTTCAGTGTACACTGGAGTGTACACTATGTTGAGTGTACACCATGTTGAGTGTACACTATGTTAAGTGTACACTATGTTGGTGTACACTGAATGTACGATAATTATTATAGTGAACTAGATAACTTGTTACCATGTGAATATCTGTACGATAGTGAAAGTGTTGTTTGTAATATACCACGAAGTAATAGTGATAAGAAACTATTATTGAGGTTATGTCAATCTACGAGTACACGTATTTTTAATGGGGGGGATCGGCATGCTGCATTGCAGCTGCATTTTTAAGAATGCTGTGCCGGCTTGTCAACAAAATTGCACCGCCACAACTCCCTATCACCTATGACATTTGCTAGATCATCCGCATCTTTAAGGCCAGTGTCCTTTAAGATGCGTCTCAAGAAAGTCATGGGCTGTCCACCATGCTTATTCACTCCATGAGGCTGCCAAAGTACAAGATTATGCACTGGCTGGTCCACACGGCGAAAGCAATGTCCTGCAAAGCGGAGGCGTTTTTGTTCTAGTGTCAAGCTTGGGGGAACCAATGAGACACCTCCAATGTTATATAGTGTCTGGTTGGAGATGTGTGCATTGTCCTTGACACAATGAACCCGGCGTAGCCTTCTTGTGAATGTGCCATCCAGAGATTTGGTGTCCTCAGCAGTTAGAGCCCAGCATGGACTCCCGTCCACTGCTGCTCTAAATAATCGGACCTTAAGTTTCCGATTAATTCTCGGTGACTTCCAAATCCTGGAAAGCCTATTCAAGGCTGCCCATGCCTTTCCCTTACGTATTCGAAGGTCCTCACCTGACTTCCGGATCCATGATCCCAGGTAACAGAAGTCGTCCACATGCTCAAGCATACCATCCTTTGAGCTTATTCTCATCCGATCAGAGACTTGCTGAGGACTTTCAAAGTTAACTGTCAGAATTTTGGTCTTTCTGGAGTTAATATTTACATTTTTTACATTTTATTTACATAATATTTTTATGTAATTATTATCTGATACATAATTAAATTACGACTGATGACTTAAAATATTATATTATATATATCATATTATATATCTGCCTATTGTTTGTTCCTGGTGTCTGGTTTTCGACAGGACTATGTCTTCTGCTACCGGTAATAAAGAGAAAGGCACTAAGAATGATTGGACAAATGAAACAGTATGTTGCACGGAATGTAAACTAATATGGACTGATATTCGCTATGTTAACTCTTCAAACACCGTCGACTCATTAAAACGAGGAAATTTTCTATGTGGAATGTGCAGCGCCGACCTGATCTCTAAACTTAGCGAAGAAATTGCCCAACTTCGGGGAAAAACAACCAATATTGAAGATCGATTAAACAACGATGATGAAACTTCGCAGGTGGACCCAGATAGCAATGAACATGAACCGATGGGTACAGGTACATGGGCTGTTATGGCTTCGCGTCGAGGTAAACGGACAGGGGTTTCAATTCCAGCATCCACGGCCAATATAGCTCATGAAGTCCGGGAGGAAGTCCGCCGTCAATCAGACCGGAAAGGTAATCTCGTCGTTTCGGGAATGGAATTTCACTCAGGTGCAGGTGGTTCAAACGAGAATGACACGGCTGCAATTATAGAACTGGCGCTCGATATCGGAGTAAATCTTTCTCCCGATAATCTTAAAGTAAGACGTATCGGGGGAGACAAGAGAAAGATTCGAGGAACAAAAAATAGTGATTCAAGTCAACCTACATCCGAGGATACTTCAGCTCCAAAAAAGATAATCGTGACTCTCAGTGCAGAGAAAAGACGCCAGTTACTTCGTGCATCAAAGGATCTGCGTGATTCATCGCGTTTTGGCTCAGTGTATATCAACCCAGACTACACTCCGGCCGAAGCGTCAGCTCAATATGAATTACGCGTTCAACTAAGGAAAATGCGCTTAGAGCAGCCAAACAAACGTTGGGTAATCAGGCGCAACGGAGTGGTTGAGTTAAAAGGAAATACAGACGCGGCTGAGAACCATGATGTTGTGGAACAAGTCGATTGACTACCATCTGCAGCAAACATCGATACAGTCATAAATGCAAGTAGTCCGCCAATAATAAGTAAACAAACTCACACCCCGATGCATAAACTGCTGAGTGTTTCCGCTAGATTGCGAACTGTTAACATGCCTTCTCCGGTTAACCCGCTGGTCTCTGTGTCTTCTTCGGGTAACCGGCTGGTCTCTGTATCTGCTCCAGTTAACCCGCTGGTCTCTGTGTCTGCTCCAGTTAACCCGCTGGTCACTGTGTCTGCTCAAGTTAACCCGCTGGTCTCTGTGTCTGCTCCAGTTAATCCGCTGGTCTCTGTGTCTGCTCCAGTTAACCCGCTGGTCTCTGTGTCTGCTCAAGTTAACCCGCTGGTCTCTGTGTCTGCTCCAGTTAACCCGCTGGTCTCTGTGTCTGCTCCAGTTAACCCGCTGGTCTTTGTGTCTGCTCCAGTTAACCCGCTGGTCTCTGGGTCTGCTCCAGTTAACCCGCTGGTCTTTGTGTCTGCTCCAGTTAATCCGCTGGTCACTGTGTCTGCTCCAGTTAACCCGCTGGTCTTTGTGTCTGCTCCAGTTAACCCGCTGGTCTCTGTGTCTGCTCCAGTTAACCTGCTGGTCTCTGTGTCTGCTCCAGTTAACCCGCTGGTCACTGTGTCTGCTCCAGTTAACCCGCTGGTCTCTGTGTCTGCTCCAGTTAACCCGCTGGTCTATGTGTCTGCTCCAGTTAACCCGCTGGTCTCTGTGTCTGCTCCAGTTAACCCGCTGATCTCTATGTCTGCTCCAATTAAACCGCTGGTCTTTGTGTCTGCTCCAGTTAACCCGCTGGTCTCTGTGTCTGCTCCAGTTAACCCGCTGGTCTCTGTGTCTGCTCCAGTTAAACCACTGGTCACTGTGTCTGCTCCAGTTAACCCACTGGTCTCTGTGTCTGCTCCAGTTAAACCGCTGGTCACTGTGTCTGCTCCAGTTAACCCGCTGGTCTCTGTGTCTGCTCCAGTTAACCCGCTGGTCTCTGTGTCTGCTTCAGTTAACCCGCTGGTCTCTGTGTCTGCTCCAGTTAACCCGCTGGTCTCTGTGTCTGCTCCTGTGAATACACTGGTTTCTGCAGCTGCGTCTGAAACAGTCTCAGCTACTGTGCCTCCCAGTGCACCTGTCACGAAGGACTTAATCAATATATGCGTATTAAATGCTCAATCTGTCAACAACAAGGCAGCTTTTATTAAGGACTATATGGTGGACAACAAGATTGATATTATGGCAATAACAGAATCGTGGTTAAAAGGAACTGCAGATGACAATAAGGTGGTTGGTGAAATATGTCCCAGGGGTTACACACTACGAGACGAGCCAAGAACCCGATCTAGGGGTGGAGGCGTGGCCTGCATATATAGATTATGTCTGAAATTGAAACGCTGTCCGTGTGATCTAGTATACGCCAGCTTTGAGTACATTGAGTTCACAATGACACACAGTTACACACTTACTCGGATCATCATCTTATATCGTACATATCCCTCCCATGAAAATGGGCTTACAGCTAATTTATTCTTTGAACAATTTGCTGACTTCATGCAACATACAATTACAAAACCGGGAGTAATTGCTATTGTTGGGGATTTTAATTTCCATGTTGACGTTTCGTCTGATATGGACGCTATAGAATTTAATAATATCCTTAGTTGTTTTGGTCTAGTTCAGTTAGTTAACGGGCCGACCCATAGACACGGCCATACGTTGGATTTAGTAGTTACACATAATGATGAGTCTCACATGTACAAGAATGTGTATGCTCGGGACATTGGCCTGTCCGACCACTACGCAGTTCATTTCAATCTGAATCTTTCGAAGCCTGTGGTGACCACAGAATCTTTCACATATAGAAATATTAAAAATATCAAGTTAGATGATTTCACAAATGATTTGCGCAATTCTTTGTGTTGCCAGCCACAATATAGTAACAATATTGACGATGTTGTGCAACTATATAATGATACCCTTACAACCATCATGGATATACATGCCCCGGAGAAATGTAAGACTGTACGTACAGAAATCAAGGCTGCCTGGTATAGTGAGGACATAGCTAAGGAAAAGAGGAAGCGCCGGCGGTTGGAACGGAAATACCATAAAACTAGACTTACAGTGGATTGTATTGCTTTTAGAACTCAGTGCAAAGTGGTTTCAGATGCTATTGTTTTTGCAAAGGAATCCTACTATGGGGATATAATTAGAAATAATTCAGGTAACCAAAAGATGCTATATTCTGTAATCAATAAACTATTATATCGCAAGAAGAATTGTCTACCGGAACGAGAATCTGATGAGGAGTTAGCTAACGTATTCGGAGATTATTTCGACAAAAAGATTGAAGGTATACGGAGAGATATATTACACCCTCAACAAGGCTCTCGGCCATTGATTGGGCCCACTGTTCTGACCGAAGTAAACGCCCAATCGATTGGGCCGGTTGCTCATACGGAAACAATTCCTATACTAGTTCGTCCGACATTGGCGGGAATGGCGACACCGACGGAAACGAAATCTCACCCTATTGGACTGGGTGACCCGGCGGCTTTTAACACCCCAACGGTTACGGATCAAGGATTTAGCTCTTTCCGTGAAATTTCCACTGAGGAGACGAAGGAACTTATAAATAACTCGAAATCTAAAACGAGTCCGCGCGACCCGATGCCGACGAGCTTGGTCAAGCTGTCCATCAATCTGCTGCTGCCTCTTATTACCTGTATTATTAATATGTCATTGTCTATGGGTACAGTTCCATCTCTGTTTAAGGAGGCAGTGTTAACACCAGTCCTTAAGAAGATAAAATTGGACCCAGAAATTCTTAAAAACTTCAGGCCGGTCTCCAACTTGCTTTACATTTCGAAATTAATAGAAAAGGTCGTCGCAAACCAGCTGATTCAATATATGAATATTCACAACCTACATGAGCCGATGCAAAGCGCATACAGGCACCACCACGGAACAGAAACAGCACTTCTTTCAGTAAATGATTCTATTCTCCGCAGCATCGACTCAGGTTCAGCAGTGCTAGTTGTTCTCTTGGATTTATCTGCAGCGTTCGACACGGTTGAACATGAGAAACTCTTAGAAATTCTTAAGTCTGATATAGGGATAACTGGAAATGCACTTAAATGGTTCAAATCATATTTGTCTGATCGTAAACAGCAAGTTCGTGTTGGTAGTCATTATTCTACATACAGAGACCTAAAGTATGGATTGCCACAAGGTTCTGTGCTCGGGCCGCTACTATTTACAATTTATACACGCTCTTTATCTGCTGTAATAAAAAAGCATGGTTTATCATACCATCTGTATGCTGATGATACTCAAATATATATCAGTTTCAAATCTGTAAATATTGATTCAGCAGTTCAGGTGACTGAGGATTGCCTAAATGATATTCAGAAATGGATGTACACATATATGCTCAAGATGAACTCCGAGAAAACCGAAGTGCTGCTACTGCAGTCACGATTTGGCACATCAGTTGACAACCCACAAATACGTATTGGTAACGACGTGGTGGGCTGCAGCACCGATGCCCGCAATATCGGCTTTACTATGGATCATTATATGACGTTCAGTAAACAAATATCTCTAACTGTTCGCAGTGCGTTTTTCCACATCCGAAATCTATCAAAAATACAGCGGTGTTTAGCAAAACATGACCTTGAAACGCTAATCCACGCATTTATCACCAGCTCTTTAGACAATAACAATTCGTTATATTATGGATTGCCAGACAAATATATAAACAAACTACAATATGTCCAGAACTCTGCGGCGCGCCTACTAACAGGCACAAAGAAACGAGAACATATTAAACCTGTGCTCAAATATCTCCACTGGTTGCCTGTATTGCGACGCATTGACTTTAAGATTGTACTTATAGTATATAAGTGTATCAATGGCTACGCTCCGAGCTATTTAAAGAATTTGCTGACCCGGTACATTCCTCATCGTTCTCTGCGTTCAGGTGATGATGAACTAACTCTGGTTGCGCCTCGTTATCGGCTAGAAAGTTACGGGAGGCGGGCTTTCTCAGTTGCCGGGCCCCGTTTATGGAACGCTCTCCCTTATTCGGTCCGCAGTGCACACACCGTGGAATTGTTTAAGTCGCAGCTGAAAACACACTACTTTTCGTTAGAATACGTAATTAACTAATTGTGTACGCGTACCTGCGCCTTGATTTATTGCCCTTAAAAGGCGCGTTATAAATAAATTATTATTATTATTATTATTATTATTATTATTATAAAAAGACCAACACTAGAAGCAGCATGTTCTAATGAGCTGAGGAGCCGTTGGGCTCCCTCTAATGATTCTGAGAGTACTCCTAAGTCATCAGCAAAGTCTAGATCAGTTAGGTACTTGGCAGGATTTCCTCGACTTCTGGAGCCAGTAGGTGGGGTTATCATCACCCCATCATCATTATAATGATCTAAGGACATGCGTAGAACATAGTCAACCACAATAATGAACAAGAATGGTGCAAGTGTGTCTCCTTGGAGGACGCCCCATAACACTTCAAATGGTTCTGTGTCACCGTATTTTTAATGGTAGATTAGGAAACAATTTTGGCAAAGGGAAGTGACTTTTTACAGTGCCTCTAACGACCGCAAGTCAGTTATAGACTATATCATAGGTAGTGAACCGCTTTTCAAGTTGTGCGACTATTTTGCAGTTGATGATCCAAATATTTTATCTCACCATTGTGTTGTGTCATTTAATATAAATGTTAATATGAATATGAAGATGGTATTGACAGATGGGAGGCCATGAGGAGATAAATTGCGGACATACAAGGTATCAGATTTCCAGGTCTATCTTTTACCTGAGCCGCTAGCTGAATGGTTAGAGCGTCAGACTTCCACACCGGAGGTCACCAGTTCGATCCCCCTGGACGTCATTGCCGACTTTGCAAAATCTGTGCCCAACAAAAAGTTATAATAATATGAATATGGATACTATAGAGGCAGGTTCGCCTCCACCACCGAGGACATACGCTAACGATGTAGTAAATGAAGACACTAATAATATTCCCCTGAGTCTTTTACCTGGAGACCCAAGCATAAACAGCGGTTTATTGATTCATTGCAAAGTAATAACGTCCAAACACAGTTAAATTAAATTTATGACAGTATCCTTGTAACGGAGAACGGTAACTAAAAGTAATGTAGATAACTCTATAAATAGCTTTAACTCTGTAATTAAGAATGTAGCCAGCCAGTATTTTTCTAAAAATGAATGCAAATGTACTCATGATAAACCTGGTGCACCGTGGTTTAATGATAGATGTGCAGTAGCGAAATGTATGTTTATAAGTGCGTTAAACCAGTGGCGTAACAAAGGTTATGCCCAAACGCGGGAAACGCTGTCACTATGTCGAGCAAACTATAAGAGAATCCTCAGGCAAGAAAGATATAATTATAAGTATGATCAATCCAAACGCTTGCTATCATGCAATAAACACGATATAAAAAAGTTTTGAAAATTACTAGATGTAACGCCACTGGGACAGTTAATAACGATATTGATATAAAAACACTAGAAACTCACTTCAGAAGTTTAAATAATTCAGCCTCTAATTTTGAGGACATGGGTTTTGGTACTAACACAGGAATTGATAGTAGCGAAATGAAAACTGTATTTGAAAATAACCTAAGCGAGCCATTTACAGAATTCGAGATAGAAAAAACGATACAACTATGCTTGGAATAACCAATAAATATAGTCTATACCGCTGTTTTTAAAATCTATAACTGAAAAACTAAATGCAGTTTGTAAAGGATTGATGGTCTAGCTCTAACAGTTCACCGAAGGGAGCTTTGTATTTTAAAAGAACGTTCAGTGCAGAACCATATTTAAATTTATTGAATGAACATAATATGTTGCGTTGACAAATAGCAAGATTACGTTGTTCTTCTCAGACTTTATTAATAGAGTACGGTAGGTGGCACTGGCACAAGATCCCCCGGGATCAAAGAATATTGTCGTCTTTGTGCGGGTAATGTATAGGTGACGTCTAGTCTGTGCTAGAATGTAGTAAATTAAAAATCTAAGAGAAACGTATTTAGGAAGGTTTTATTCAGTTCATCCAAGTATTTTTAAAATTAAAGCGTAATTACTTGTAATCAAAAGGGAAAGTTAGTGAATTTTCGGGAAATATATATTTGATCCTCAAAAAATACGTAGAGTTGAGAGTTGGTTGAATGTAGGCGAACTTCTGGCTGGCTACGAAAATGTGATTGTGCTTTTTTCCATTTTTAAAACAAATTTATTTATGGGGTTTTCTTGGTCGGTGATTTCATTTCCGATATCTATTTTTACGTTTGATTGATTATTTAATGTTTGTACGTCTGTTTGTCTGACTGTCTGTTTGTCTGTCAAAATTGAGAAATAAATCAAATTAACAAACAATTATGGGGTTTTCTTGGTCGGTGATTTCATTTCCCCCAAAAGCAAAACATTTTGTTACATATCACGTTTCCCTAATTTTTGACAGACAAACCGACACACAGACAGACAGACAGACTGACTAACAGACATTCACATGGTCAGGATCGCGTCAAACTCATAAATAGACATTGGAAATGGAACCACCGCCTTCCAAGAAAACCCCCAAAGCAAAACATTTTGTTAGATATCATGTTTCCCTAATTTTTGACAGACAAACCGACACATAGACAGACAGACAGACTGACTAACAGAAATTCAGACAGTCAGGATCGCGTCAAACCTCTAAATCGACATTGGAAATGGAATCGCCTTCCAAGAAAACCCCCAAAGCAAAACATTTTGTTAGATATCACGTTTCCCTAATTTTTGTCAGACAAACCGAAACACAGACAGACTGATCGACAGTCTAGAATCCGTCAGCCGTGGAAAGTAACATTTGAAATTAAATCACTGAACAGGAAAACTCATAGCGAAAATTATCCTGTAGGACAAATACAATAAATTACAGTATTTTGAAAAACTTACAAAAAAATGGCCACTTAAATTTATAATAATTTCAAAATGATTAAAGTCTACAAAAAATCAAATAACTCCAAAACTAAAATAGATATGAAAATTTCGTTTACAGTTTCAGAATTACCAAAAAATTCCGTTTTAGAAAAAAAGTAAAAAATAAAATTCGATTTTTTAAAACCATATCAACTATTTTGACTTCAACCTCTAATTAATTCTGTGAAATAATATTTTGCAACGCTAGTTCGATTTCTTGATCAAACCTCATTGTAACTTGTTCCAATGATTTTCATTTTTTGAAATAAAAGGTTAATGGTTAGAATAATGTGGCACTACTACAGTATAACGGTTCCAGGACGAAGGTCCGAATGGGATGGAGGACCGAATAGGACGAAGTTCCGAAAAATCAAGACGAAGGTCCAAAACACCAGGACGAAGGTCCGTCACACCACATTCTAAGATAATATTTACGTGGGGGGGGGGGGGGGGGGGCTGTGAATTGTGACATACAGAGTTATGTGCTGAAGCAGCTGTAAAATGATTTGTTACTTGACGCAATTACAAATAATTATGGTACGTTAGGTACGTTGCAAATCAAATTATGGCCAGAATGTAATGATGGAACGGTTCTGCCAGTCCAATCTAACCAGACTGCCTTCAAACCGGTAGCCGGCCTATATAATCAGATGAGTCCAATACACGCTACGCGTATATCACACATACCCCTTAATAGTGGGGGGTTGATTGTGTGAGTGTACATTATATTAATATTTATAAAATGTTACTAGTTAATGTTAATAGTAAATGTCCTATTGTGTAGGGCTAATTGGATTGTTTACTATAGTCACTATTCGCGTAGCGCGCAGGGGGCCTAAACTGCCCTCCCAGACCTGGAGGTGTAGGGTGCTTCTGGCATCGAGACCGAGCCCTCTGGTGTTGGTTGGCTGTGGTCTGCGACTGGCGGGGTGGTGGTTGGGTGCCCCGCAATGTGTGCCCAAGTTGGTCGTGGTAGGGCTGGTGAGGTCGGCGTCGTGCTTACGGGTAACGGTGGCTGTGGCGTCAGAGTGGGTTGTTGCGGTGGTTGGCCGCTGGGGGGCGCTGCAAAATTCCGGACCCGGAGGAGGACGCAGTTGCGACCGGTACTGGTACGGCCTGGTACGACCGCTTTCTTGGCGCATGAGATAATCGTGGTTGGGGAGGACCTCCACCACGGTGCCATAGCCTGTCCAAAGCTTGGTCGCTGGGTCCTGAATGAGGGCTGGTTGGCCAATGGAGAGCGTGCATAGGGGACGTGTGTGGCAGTCGTAATTGGCGCGCAGCTTGGCTGAGTTTTTGGCGGCGATTTCATCGAGCTCCCGGAAAGTGCGGCGCCATTTTGGGTCGAACAATGAGAAGTGGGCGGGGAGGGCCTCGTGGATGTTCCTCCCGTACAGGAGTTCCGCTGGGGACCGGCCGCCGTACGTGGTGTATTCCAGAATGCGAGGATGCCCTGTGTGATGCCGTCAGAGTCGTGGTTAGCACCCCAGATAATTTTCTTAATGGCCTTCACGGCCGCCTCCGCTTGTCCGTTTGTATGAGGTAGGTGGGGGCTGGATGGCTCCAGACGTACTCCCCAGCGCTGGAGGAACTGGCGCACCGCGTCCGACATGAGTTGCGGGCCGCCATCTGGGTGTAGGATGGCTGGAACGGCGGTGGCGAGGAAGAGACGTCGGAGGCAGGGAATAATTGCCCTCAATGTGGTGTCCGCCCGGAGGCGAAATAGTGTGGGCCAGCCCGTGTACTCGTCCGTGCAGACAAGGTAGTTCACGGCGGCCACTACGCAGAGGTCCACGTGGACGCGCTGGAACGGTCAGATGGCGTCTGGGTTGTGTTGCAGTGGCTCGGGGGCGTGGGATGGGAGGACTGTCTGACACAACTGGCGGCATTCGACAGCCTGTTTCACATCATTCGCGATGGTGGGCCACCAGACTGCCCAGATGGCCCGTTCCCGAGTTTTGTTAAGGCCCTGGTGCGAGACATGGAGTTGACTGAGTGTATTGGCCCGCATCTCAGTTGGTATGTATAGTTGGGGACCATGTAGTATGAGCCAGTCTTGGGCCATCAGGTCACACCTGAACTGGTAATAGGGGTGGACCCAGTCGTTAGTGATGTCGTGTTTTGACGTGGGCCAACCCTCGGTGATGGTGGCGAGGAGGGCGCAGTATGTCGGGTCGCGTTGTCCCGCCTCACGGATTTCCTGGAGACGGGCGTCCCGGGAGTCAAAGGTTGGGATTTCGCCGATGGCCGCATTTATTATGTATTCGCGGTCCGTCTCATCTTCCTGGGTCAGGATTAAGTCGGTGGGGACCGGGGGGTGGATTGCAGCCTGGGAGAAGGCATCAGCAACCACGTGTTTAGCCCCCTTCTGGTATCGGGCAGTGAAGGAGAACCGTGATAAAGCCGTTTTGAGTTTTAATAACCGGTCATTTTTTGACTTGATCCAATCGTCGCTCATTTAGAATCGGTATCAGGGGGCTGCAGTTGGTCACGAGATCAAAATGACGGAGGCCGTCGAGAAAGTAGCGGCACTTGTGGGCCGCCCAGGCCGCCCCGAGGGCCTCCAGCTCAGCCATCCCGGACCAGTTGGCCTCGTGTTTGGGGAGGGTCCGGGAGCCGCACTGGACCGTTAGCCTGCGGTTCGTTGCTGAATCCCATTTCGTATCCGAGGCCGAGTCCGTTGAGACGGGAGACGTCGGTGAGCAGCTTGGTTCTGCGGTCCGGATGGAAACCAGACAAGTAGTGGGGGGCAGACAGTGTGGACCGGGTGGCCTCGAATGCCGTCTGGTGTTCGGGGAGCCACAACCAAGCTATGCGGCTTGAGTTCAACCCACGTAGTGGTTCCACGAGGCGGGTGATCTCGGCCATAGAGTTGCCCAACTTTTGGGCTAGGCCGAGGAACGACCGGAGTTGGTGTCGGTTCGTGGGGACCGGGAATTGGCAGAGGTCCTCGGTGAGGTCTGGGTTGATGCGGTATTGCCCTTTGGAGATGATATATCCACCGAATTTAACCTCTGGAAGGCAGAACTGCACCTTCTTCGGGTTTATGGATATATCGGCCTCGTCGCAGGCAGTCAGGACTTTGGCTACCGCCTCGTTGTGTTCCTCCACCGTTTCTGTGTAAATTATAATGTCCTCCATGATGCGGCCGATGTTGGGGATCCCCAGGAGTGCCTGGTCGGTCCGGATGGAAACCAGACAAGTAGTGGGGGGCAGACAGTGCGGACCGGGTGGCCTCGAATGCCGCCTGGTGTTCGGGGAGCCACAACCAAGCTATGCGGCCGATAGCTGATGTAGCATAGGCCGATAACAGATGTTAAAGTCATTGTTGGTGACCTGAATGCGCAAATTGGCCCAGAAGACATCAAGGGTTACACCTATAACACCAGTTCTAACAGAAATAGGTACTTACTTTTAGACCTAATGGAAGAATGTGAATTAATACCAACAAACAACACATTCGAAAAGAGTAAGGACCTTTCAATACCCTAATGGAACCAAAGCACAACTGGATTACATCCTTATAAACAAAAAGTGAAGAAACAGCATGATCAACTGCGAGGCATACAGCTCGTTCAACCTAATTGGTTCGGACCACAGAATTGTAACTGCAGAGATAAGACTCAGCTTGAGAGCCAGCAAACCCAGGACAAGCAAGCAAGTCAACTATGACTGGGAGAAACTCAGAACTGACAATGCTGTAAAGGATGCTTATACAGTAGAAGTTCAAAACCGCTTTGAAGCACTTCAGTCAATGGATGAAGACCAATCCACCGATTCAATATACCAGAATATAATAACAGCCCACAATGAATCAGCTAAGAGGCATATGCTGGCCATGCGGGCATTAACAACATCCGAGCTGCCGTGCCAGCCCATGGGCATGCGGCAGTAGCAGTAGCAGCCTCGCAGTGTGACGAATGTTGTAAGACCCCGACTCCGGGGGTCCAAGTTGACCTGGTGGAACCCCTTTAATCCGTCTATAACGGTGAATACACCGGCGGTGGGTGGGATCCGCGAAACGACATGAAACGGGGATGGGGAGAAGTAGGCTGGGTGGATGGTGTTCAGGTTGAGTTCCCGGAGGTCGACGGTAATTCGGACCAATTCGCCGTTTTTTTTACGGGTAATAACCATGGGGCTCAGCCAGTCGCTGGGGCAGTTTTCGTCGTTGGCTGGTTCTAGAATCCCAATGGCCACCTGTTCGTCCAGTTCCCTGTTGAAGGCCTCCTCCAGGTTCGCTGGGATGGCCCTATTGGTGTATGAGTTTTTAGGTTTCGCGCCCGGAGTGAGTTTGATAGTAATGTCCCCACCCTTCATCACCCTGCAGACATCCGATAGGGGGCGCGGGAAGCAGGTCTCATGTCTCAATAAGACTCAGCTTGAGAGCCAGCAAACCCAGGACAAGCAAGCAAGTCAACTATGACTGGGAGAAACTCAGAACTGACAATGCTGTAAAGGATGCTTATACAGTAGAAGTTCAAAACCGCTTTGAAGCACTTCAGTCAATGGATGAAGACCAATCCACCGATTCAATATACCAGAATATAATAACAGCCCACAAGGAATCAGCTAAGAGGCATATCCCCCAGAAACCCAAACGAAAACAGTATGTGCCATGGCAAAACTCTGAGGTTACTTGTAAGAGAGAAGATATTAAGATAGCCTACAAAGTTAAAACTGAACAACCAACAACTGAAAACATTAACAAGGTTGAGAAAGCTAAGGACGATCTTAAATTGGCCTACAACATCAGCCAGGAAAAGTACATACAGGATAAAACTGAAGCAATTACAACTGCTCACATACAGCAACAATCAAGACTTACCTGGCAAACTGTAAATGAGGTATCTGGTCGGAAAAGTTGTGCAAAGGGGTGCCTCAAAGCCGATAGTCCTGAAGAACGTGTTGGGAAGTGGAAAAATCACTTCAGCAACTTGCTTGTGCAGCCACCAAACATCGAGGTCAGCCCTACAAGGAAAATATATGACAAGACACTACCTATAGAAACAGGGGACTTCACACCTGCCGAACTCAAAAGAAGCATTAAAAGCATGTCCAATAATAAAGCGAGTGGATTAGATGAAATCCCAGCGGAGGTATGGAAAACCAGAGTGCTAAACAGACCATTATTGAATGTTTGCAACCGGATGTTAAAAGGGGAAAAGCCACCACCAATTTGGACTAAAGGTCAACTAAAGCCTCTCCCCAAGAAAGGAGACCTCGGCATACCAACAAACTATCGTGGGATCTGTCTGCTTATGGTAGCTGCCAAAATATACAATAAAATGATTCTATATAGGATTAGGCCTCACATAGAGAAACTACTGCGTAAGAGCCAAAACGGATTTCGACCAAGTAGATCAACAATAGCTCAGATATTTGCACTACAGAGGCTGATTGAAGGAATTAAGTCAAAAGAATCTCCCTGCAGTCATGACTTTCGTGGGCTTCAAGAAGGCATTCGACTCCATCCATAGAGGTAAAATGCTTGAAATCCTAAGAGCTTATTGAATACCAGAAGTAATTGTTGCTGGCATTGGATTGTTATATTGTGACACAGAAGCGCAGGTACTCTCACTAGATGGTGAAACTGAGTTTTTCTCAATCCTGGCTGGCGTACTGCAAGGTGACACATTAGCACCATTACTATTTGTAATTGTGCTGGATTACGCAATGAGGACGGCCACAAAGGGTGAAGATCTGGGATTCACACTTCAAGAACGCAGAAGTAGTAGATATCCGGCAACTACAGTCACAGACACCGACTTTGCGGATGACATCGCCCTGCTCTCTAATACACTAGCAGATGCACAGCTTCTACTAAATAAAGTGGAGAGGGCTGCTAAGGAGGTTGGATTGCATATAAATGCTACAAAGACCGAATTCATGACCTTTAATGTTGATGGGAACTTGACAACCATTGATAATAATCAACTAAGGAAGGTTGATGACTTCCAGTACCTTGGATCATGGATAGAGAGTAACAAAAAGGACATAGAAGTTAGGAAAGCAAAGGCTTGGGTAGCTCTATCAAAAATGGATACCATCTGGAAATCAGATCTCTCCAGGCACCTGAAGACTAAGTTCTTTCGAGCCACAGTGGAAAGTGTATTTCTATACGGGGGTGAGACCTGGACACTGAGTAAATCACTTGAACAACGAATAGATGGTTGCTACACAAGACTACTAAGGGCAGCCCTAAACATCAGCTGGAGACAACACATGACAAACGCCGAGCTTTATGGTACAATACCACCTGTATCAACCACCCTCCGTGAACGCAGATTAAGATTCAGTGGGCACTGCTGGCGAAGTAAAGACGAGGTCATACCAGATCTACTTCTCTGGCAACCAACTCATGGAAAGCATAGTCGTGGACGACCAGCCATAACGTATATAGATCAACTTGAAAGGGATACTGAACTTGGGAGAAACGAAATTGCGACGGGAAGCCTGGAAGGATCTCATTTCCACTGTCCGAGTTCGCTCGACCTAGTAGTAGTAGTAGTATATATAATCTTGTAATCATATCTGCATATAGCAGTGCTGCAGTATACAACATGTACTGCAATAGGCATAGTAGTGCAGAATACATACTACTGATTCCTGGCTATCAGGTACATGACTAAACTCATTTCAAGAACATATCTACTGTATGTTATATCAAAATCCCCTTCACCAAAATACACATACAACACTTCCCTTTTTTTAAAAGCGAAATATAAAATGAGTTTTATTTTGCTTTAAACTTAATCTAAAATAGAAACCAAAATATTATTTTACAATTGGAATCATACAGTCTTTGTCCTAATGCGATCGCCACGTCTCAAGATAGGAGTTATTGGTGGAAGTTGGTTCGATGGAAAGAGTTTCTCATGATCGTCGCTAGGTGGCGTACTTCCTTGGCTATCATGGGCTGGGCGTAGAAATCGGCGAATTCGCATCTGTAGCCGATCAGATGGCAACTTGACGAAATAATCGAGGTGCTTTCCTGTATCCATTATAACCCCTGTATGAGACCATCGTTTGGAGATAGGGTTCTGGATAAGCACTTTGGTTCCAACTGGTAGTTTTTTGAGCTCCCGAGTAGTTCGATTGTAACGAATTTGTGCCTGCTTAGAAGCATGCCAGGCAATTTCGTTGGCTTTCTCAGCAGTCTGTTGCCATTCTGGGGCAAAGGAGTGGAAATGGGCTGGAACCTGGGACCACAAAGGATGTCCATAGACAATTTGGGCGGGTAATTGTCCGTTTTGCCGTTGAGTGTTGCGCAACTCGAATAGGCCCTCTAGAAAAGGCTCAGTATCTATCTTGCCATCATCGGCCTTGGCAACAAGATTTTTCAATATCTTGACGTTAATCTCGGCATGGCCGTTGGATCTTGGGTTATACGGGCTGGATGGTTCCCATAGAACACCCCAATTATCACAAAATTCCCGAAAATGTTTCGAATTAAACTGTGGTCCCCCATCAGAGCGGAGGTGTACGGGAACTCCAGTCTGGACAAAATATTCTCGTATTCGGGCGGTGACCTGGCTGGAGGATGGGTCAGAATTCCATCTCGATATAAAAGGGAAACCGGACAGTCGGTCAGTATAAACTAAATAGGTGTGACCGCCATATGCGAATAAGTCGTTGGAAACTGACTCAAAAACTCGTGTAGGAATTGGGTCACATGTATAGGGTTCGCTGGGGTTGCTAGGCAACCGTTCATTGCATTTAACGCACGACCTAACTATATTCTCAAGGTCACTGTTAATGGCCGGCCAATAAACGCATTCTCGAGCGCGGCGTTTTGACCTTTCAATCCCCTGGTGGGAATCGTGGATCCGTTCTAGAACTTCCTTTCGACATTCCTGGGGAATTATAATTCGTCTACCAAAAATAACCAACCCCCTGTCGACAGATAATTCAGTCCACACTTTTTTCAGCTGTTGAACAAGGCGATTGTTAACTGAGTCACCTTGAAAGTCACACACAATCGCACTAATTAGGGCCAAGTAGTCGCTATCTTGGGCAGCTACCTTCCTAATGCGTTCTAGAATGGGGTCAATGTAAGTCGGATTAGTGTCACCGTCTGACAAAGCAGAGAAAGTACATTCCACGGCAGCCGACATATACTGGGTGGTGATCACACAGTCATTCTCGTCTGTTGAGCAGGGATCAGACACTGGTGCATGGGACAAGGCGTCTGGAATACAGTGCGATTTACCTTCACGCCATTGCACCTCAATATTGTACGCACTTAATTTCATCTTTAAATTTTGCAGTCTGGGATTTTCTACCATGTCCAATGTGTAACTGTTTAGTATCGGCAGTAGAGGGCGATGATCGGTAATAATTATAAAGCTAGGTAATCCAGACAAATAAAGTTTACACTTCTGTGTTGCATACACCATAGCAAGGGCCTCTAATTCTAATGTCGCATATCTGGTCTCACTGTCAGTCAAAAAACGAGAACCACATTGCACTAGTTTCCAACAACCATCGCACTTCTGTCGTAATGAAAATCCCAATCCCTTAGTCCTAGAAGCGTCAGTTTCTAGAATAGTGGGGGCGGCAGGGTCAAATGTTGTCAATACCGGGGGTGAAATTAGTGCCCCCTTAACTTTATTAAAGGCCACCTAATGGTTTTTTGTCCAAATAAATTCGTTTCTTTGTTTCAAAATATCACGCAGTGGTCCAGCGGCACCACTTATCTCATTAGAGAAGGAGGCTAGTTGCTGCACCAACCCCATGAACGAATGTAGCTCAGTGCGGTTGGTAGGACTCGGAAAATTAGAAATAGCAGCAACTTTTTGGGGGTCCGCCTTTATTCCATCAGCGGAAACTAAGTAACCTTTAAATTTGACCTCCTGTTTGGCGAATTTAAATTTATTTGGATTTAAAGTAATATTGTGTTCGAAGCTACGTTCTAGAACATCGCAGACACGATTAACGTGGTCATTAAAACTCTTATCCTCAATGAGAATGTCGTGTACCAATTTATGTACATTCTCACAATCACCTAGGACCAGATCACCACGTAAGTTGTACGCATCTCCCGTACCAATAAAGCCCATTGGACCCCTCAGAAAGATATAGCGACCCCAGGGAGTGATAAAACAAGTTAAATCCTGTGAATCGCGTTCCAGTGGCACTTGCCAATAACCCGACTTAGCATCTAGGGTCGTAAAGATTGTTGAGGCAGGAGAAATTTCAGCCACAACCCCGCTAGGAGACTTCCCGGGATGGACCACACGTTCGACCTGTTTATTTAGATTGGTAAGGTCCACACACAACCGTATACCACCATCAGACTTGGAGGCAACTACCAGTGGGTGACACCACTCAGTGGGTCTGTCTCCTACATGTTTAATAACACCATGGGCAACCCATACGTCGAGCTCAGTTTTAACCAGTTCTCTTTTAGCAAATGGGATGGCGCGTGCTGAATGAACTGCAAAAGGTTTGCAGTCGTCTTTTAGGTAAATTTTCATAGGGTCACCTACAGTTTGACCAGACATTACCCGCAGTTCAGATTTTGAATCAAAAACTTTACTATAAACATTACAGAGTTTATTATAGACCTCCTTTATGACCCGTTCAGAGGGAAAGTCTGGTAGCCCTGACAGCCATTTCAGTCTGTCTCTCACGGTAAACAATGGCTGAGTGCTGGGCTTGTCTGGCATTAGGCATGCTGACATATTAACATTAGATTTATCATGTTTACCGTTAATTAATGGTGGAGGGTTCGGAAAATTGTGCGAAACAATTTCGAGAGCCTTGCACATATCAAGTGAAATATATAAATGTGCAACACCTTCATACACTTTAACTTCTTCCAAAACTTTTCTACCTTCTAGAATAAAATAAAATGATACACAACCAAGTTGATTTAGCATTTTCCCATTGATGCTGATCAACTTGTCATTGTTGGGGGGAATTAAATTCGCAACATCAATTCCGAGATCTAGTAATAGCTGGATCCCAGAAACTGTACATTCAGAACCTGTGTCTGGAATGGCAGGTTGGCAGCCAATAAGAATGCCGTCGGCTGGGTGATAAAGCGAAACATTGACTCTTGGTGGCTTATCACTGCTGACAGTGGCCACACTTAAGGCTGAACTCGTCAGAGTATTGGATGAGCCTGAGTTCCGTGTGGCAGCAGGTTTAGAGTGACAAACCTGCGCGAAGTGGTTGCGTTTGTGGCATTTCATACAGATCTGGTTTTTGGCAGGGCAAGGTTTACCGTCTATATGTTTAAAGTAGCCACAAGAAGGACATTTGGCCTCCAATTGTCCCCGTCTCGATTGCGATCGATTTGTTTTACTTTTAGATCACTGTCCTCGTGGGAAAGCGTTGTGTTTAAAACCTTGGCCCCGAAAATCTTCCCTATTCCTCGCGGAGTTGGAGCTGGTCACCTCCGATATAGCCAATCCATGGGAGCAACCGGTTAAAACACTTTTTACCTTGGCCCTGTGAACACGTGCAGTCTCCTCGCTTCTACAAAATTTCACTGACTCTTCGTGATTGAGAGCTGGGAACTTGGTGAGTAAATCTTGGCATATTTGTTCGTTTGATATTCCCACTGTGATGAGTGTAGGCATCCATGCATCCTCGTCCATCGATCTGAGCCCCGCAATGTTTGACGCTTCGCACAACGCGTGTAGAAATCGTCGAAGTTCTCTCCCTCCAGTTGTCTACACAAAGTCAATTCGAGACGGTCCAAAGCAATGTTTTGTTTTCCTCGGAGATAGTTTTCAAACTCACCTAGTACTTTGTCCAAAGTACGCGGAGTATCTTGCGGAATGTGGACAGCGTGCTCCATTTTCGATAGCAGCGCGGGTGTACAATATCCGAAGAAGGCGGAAACCTGCTCATCTCGAGGTTGTTTACCGAGTTGGACAACCTTGGCGTCATTTCTCCACGATTTCAGCCAGATATTAAACTTCTGTATCGTGACATCGTCGTCAAGAGTTGGTGGTTTGTTCACCGGAGCTCGTGGGGCATTATCTGCTCGGGGGGAATGGGTATCCGTGGCTGTAGTCGGAGACTGGCCTGTTGGCTGCACCACGGCGTTCGACTGTCCCCTCAAAATCTGTAAAACCGTGGAACGGAACCTGATTACCGAATCTGCGCATTGATTGTAGTCTGTCTCCTCTGCCGCACAGTCAACGTCATTGGTCTGTAGATTTATTAGAGACTCGCCGACACATTCGAAGGCAGTTTGAACCTTTGCGAGTAACTCCTGCAGGGAGTCGAGAACAACTAGGTTGAACAGTTTGGGTATCCTGTCAGATATTGTCGATCAGTGCAACTAATTGATTCGAGTTCCGAGTGTAGGCAGACTTGTACCCTGAGTGACTCTTTCTCAGGCGACGAGCGAGTTCCGAGTCAGCCATCAGGATGCGGGATTTAGGCCTAGGGCAGTAGGGGCTGTTACCGGTAGAAATACGTTTTTAGTTCAGGGTAATTCCGAAACGAAACTGTAAACTCTTCCGTCGTTCCAAACTAATAGTTTGAACCGCTAAGTTCAGACACACTGCGCCATGTTGTGTTTTGTATACCCGGAATATAATAAACGCATATCAGTATAACTAAAATATAGCCTCCATATATAATCTTGTAATCATATCTGCATATAGCAGTGCTGCAGTATACAACATGTACTGCAATAGGCATAGTAGTGCAGAATACAAACTACTGATTCCTGGCTATCAGGTACATGACTAAACTCATTTCAAGAACATATCTACTGTATGTTATATCAAAATCCCCTTCACCAAAATACACATACAACAGTTCTTGTAGACTTGGAAGCCCAGGGTAACGGTCTCCAGTGACTCGAGTTGTTCTGTTGATGAAACAACCAGAGCGTTCTCGAGTTCGGTTCCAGCTAGGACCGACCAGACTTCGGCGTTGTTGGTTGTGGTGTGGTCCTCCATGTAGCATAGTGCCGGGGGTGCGGCCGCTGCGTGGGCCTGTGGGGGGCGGGGTCCGGGACACATCCTGTCATAGTGTCCAACCAGTTTACAGTGGCGGTACCACGCGTCTGTGCCGGGGCAACGTTGGCCCGGTCTGTGTGGGGGATAGCCGCATTTGGTGCAGGTCGGGCCCACTGGGATAGTGTTGGAGTGAGGGCTCCGGTTGCCTTTCCGTCGTTTATCCGACCTTGCCTCTGCCTTAGCTGCCGTAGGTGCCGGTGTGGAGGAGAAGGAGAGTGAGGCTGCATCCTTCCGTCCACACGGTTTGGGCGAGGTTGAGGGCGTTGGTGATCGAACTTCCTGCAGGGAGCCGGAGTAGGTGCTCAGTAACCTCTTTATCGCTGAAGCCAGCGATAAATTGGTCGAGCAGTCTGTCGTTGCGATGGGCATCCGGAGTCAGGAGTGCCTCGAATCCGCATTTCGAAGCGATATCCCGGAGGTTAACCAGGAATGTCTCCGGAGTTTCCTCAGGTAGGTGGGATCGGCGCGCCAGTTCCCGCCGGTGGACGCGTTTATTGGTCCCACCGTCGATATGGACGCCGAGTAGTTGGATGATAACATCGGTATCTGCATTGTCGATGGCGGACAGGCCCAAACCCTTGACGACTGCGTTTGTTGCGCGGGAGAAGGCGGTGGTCAGAGTTGCCCGCCGTATGCGGTTTGTTGCCGCTAGAAGAGCTGCCGATACGGTTGGGTCAGGTGGATCAGCTGAGTCAGTGACACGCAAGTTTCCAAGTCCAGAGGTGATGAGGAAAGCGTCCCACTCGTCTCGCCACAGCTCCCAGGTGGAGCATTCCGATTCCAGATCGAATGGGGGTGGCGAGTTTCGTAGAATGAAGGAGAATGGGTCGCGGTTGTCATTTGCTCTTGCCATATCCAATATCAAATATCGGTATCACGGTATCAGCAAATAGTTTATTACGATATTAATTGCCGATATTATTTATTAAGGTAATAAAGTGCGGTAGCAATTGCAGAGTTGTGAGTTAGGCCGAGTACAAAGTGCAGTACTGCATGGGCAAGTAGGTAAGTACTGAAACTGCGCCATATGTAATGATGGAACGGTTCTGCCTGTCCAATCTAACCAGACTGCCATCAAACCGGTAGCCGGCCTATATATTCAGATGAGTCTAATACACACTACGTGTATATCACACAGCCATGACTGTCCGTATAGTTATTGAACTCGTCGTTATATTATTTAATGCATTTAGTTTTTATTGCATATTAAAGTGTTTAACCAATTTATGTATGATAATACAAAAATAATAAATATAAAGAACAAAGAATAAATAAATAAAGAATACAATTTGTTATGTAACAATTATTATTAATACAGGTGAATAAATAAATAAAAATAATAAATACATTTTACATTATTATAGGACAAATTGGTGTTCGTAATATATGGAAGGTCCCCTAACGTTAACCCTAATACCACTGGGGGGGGGGGGGCCGAATCGGCCCCTTCCTAGTTTTTAGTTGCTGTAACTATGCAACCACATTACGTACCGGCCCAATTTATATTGAGAATTAGCCAAATTTAATGCCGCATCTTTTGCAAAAAACGACGTTGCAATTGGATTTCTACTTTTCGATGTGGGTGCCACCTCAAAATTTGGTCTCCAGCACCAAATTTTTTGAAATTTTCGAATTTTACAAAGTCTTCGTGATTTAGTAATTATTTATGTTTGGGCTATTTTAATTTATTTTTATTGGTTTGGATCACTCTAATGCTCTATACAAGTATGTAAGTGTAGTGGTACGTCATTTTGGAACACCAAAATTAGGGCGTGGCACTTTAAAATTTCAAAATTACTTTATTCGGAAAATTTACGAAAGTTTTGATTTCGAAGCATTTTTATTGATTTCTGGAGCGCTGAATCGATCGATTGAAAGTAATATAGAAAGAAGCCTGAAGACTTAGTGGTTCATTTAATTTTTCAAAATTTGAAGTGCCACGCCCTAAGTTTGGTACATCAAAAATGGCTAACCTCTAAGTCTTCAGGCTTCTATATTACTTTCAATCGATTCAGCGGTCTAGAAAACCTATATAAATGCGTTAAAATTTCAATTTTGGTTTATTTTCCGAATCTCGTATTTTTCAAAATTTGAAGTGCCAGGCCCTAATTTTGGTGCACCAAAAATGGCGAACCACTAAGTCTTCAGGCTTCTATATTACTTTCAATCGATTCAGCGGCCCAGAAAACCTATAAAGATGCGTTGAAATAAAGAATTAGGGGCATTTTCTGAATATCTAATTTTTCAAAATTTGAAGTGCCACGCCCACAATAGCATCCACTTCAATTTTTGGAAATGGAATATAATCACATTCGATTCAGCGTCTTGTAAAACCTACTAAATCTAGCCAACACTGCCACACTATTAGTTTTTAGAAAACGAAAAATTTTGTAATTTCATCCTGGGACTACTTTTATTTTTCATCAAAATTATGATTCCCTGCTTATGAAATTTTAACTTTTTAAGGATTGGTAGTGTTCATCTAGAGTTGTTTCACCAACAGCCCAAATTTTGTAGGATTTCATTGGACGATTACAAAAATATAGTGGTGGGGCGAATCGCCCCCCCCCCCCCCCCCCACATACATATATACATACACACACATACATACATATTTTGGCCCATACAAACCTTGTCCTCTATAAAGTACAGTTATTGGCCGTAGACGAAGACCCCATACACAGGACGATGGTCCGAATGGGACGAAGGTCCGAACAGGATGAAGGTCCGAAAAAAAAGCGACCCAGATGGCCACTTTCGGGCCTTTATCCCATTCGGACCTTCGTCTCATTCGGACCTTCGACCCAATACCCAGTATAACCTATTCGTCCCCCTTAATTTATATTTAACCTTCGGTATCTTGAAATTTCGGGCAAATAGTGCTTTTTCCCAAAACTGTATTTTTTATTTACTTCCTCAAACTATTTGTTATACAGTAGGCCTATTGGTGATATAAAATGTTTATTTAATTAAGTCTATATTTGCAGTACCTAGATAATCGATAAAAACTATTTATATTCTAAATAATAAATGGTTTGTTGAATCGAGTAATAAAGTGTTTTTTACAATGAAGTGAATATATAATTGGTATAATCTTAGTAAATAGTGCATTTCTACATACCTTACTACCTAAAGTATCTTGTTTTTAGCTAGGGTATAATTTATGACGAGAGTCGAGGGGTTAAGTTAAGACATAAATTAAAGTTGAGACAGTTAAGACAGTTTGCTGTAATTGATTTACATTGATTTGCGGCAATGTTAAATACTGAATGAAGTAACGTGGTTTTACCATTCATTTTTAACTAATAATACAAATCTGGGTTGTAGCTTGTAGACCTGAGGATGGGTTTTGCAAGTTTAAGGAAAGTCGACCTAAAATCTGTAAAAATGTTATTATTTGGTTCTGCAATGAAAAGGTGTGTAATATTCTTACTTTTTCTTCAGAAGTAACGTTTATATTGTATTATATACCCAACCCATATAAGATGTTAAATGAATGTTATAGTTCTATTCGTGTGTGAACCACATCGGGATGTAGTTATTCGTTAAGTTGAAGGCTGACAGTTGGTAATGGTATTTTGACGTTTGAAAGATCATGAATCTTGCCTTACATGTCTTTTATCACCGTGAAATTAAGCCATTTCGCATGGTGGGGCATGTTAATACTTAATAAGAAAAGCATTGTAGAAATGTATATGGTCAAATTACTTAGAAGATGCGCTTTTCCCCTTTCAATGTTTCCAGAAAAACTTACATATTCATTAAAATTGGATAATATTAATTGGATTTTGACTGGATGAGGAGTCAGGCATGATACGCATCCACTGGCTGTGAAATAAGAGAATGTGTAGCGGGGTGTTACCCAACGGATGGGGCAGTAGTGAACCTCTTATGCTTGGAAGAATTATGTTACATGGAATTTAATGTACCTATTCGTCGTCGTGCCAATATTGTTTAAAGTTTAAATTTATCTTTACTCTCGATATTTTTAACCTCGCAATATCTTTACTAGCGATACTTTTACGTATAATACGCATAATTTTGAACTCGTGATATTATCGACATTTTTTAACAAATTATATTTTAAACTCTCAATATTTTTACTCGCCATATTTTTAATGTCTCGAAATTTTAAAATGTAACCAAATTTTCTACATAATGAGGACAATGAATCATTTCTACCGAGGTCGCTTTAAGGTCTTTGTCATCATCTTCTTTCACGAGATCTTTGTCAGAGCTTTGGCATGTTCTTATACCATCATAATGAAGGTTAATGATGGTAACACTTCCTACTGACTCCAGAATTGGAATAAGGAAAATTAATTCAGGTTTAAATCTAAAAAATCAACAATCACTGCGCTACAGATGCTACTCTAGATACTGTACTACTGATATTATAGATGCTACTCTGGGTACTACTGATATTATAGATGCTACTCTGGGTACTACTGATACAGATGCTACTCTGGGTACTACTGATACAGTTATTCTGGGTACTACTGATACAGATGCTACTCTGGGTACTACTGATACAGATACTCTGGGTACTACTGATACAGATGCTACTCTGGGTACTACTGATACAGATGCTACTCTGGGTACTACTGATACAGATATTCTGGGTACTACTGATACAGATGCTACTCTGGGTACTACTGATACAGATGCTATCTGGGTACTACTGATACAGATGCTATCTGGGTACTACTGATACAGATGCTACTCTGGGTACTACTGATACAGATGCTACTCTGGGTACTACTGATACAGATATTCTGGGTACTACTGATACAGATATTCTGGGTACTACTTATACAGATATTCTGGGTACTACTGATACAGATGCCACTCTGGGTACTACTGATATTATAGATGCTACTCTGGGTACTACTGATACAGATGCTATCTGGGTACTACTGATACAGATGCTACTCTGGGTACTACTGATACAGATGCCACTATGGGTACTACTGATACAGATGCAACTCTGGGTACTACTGATACAGATGCTACTCTGGTTACTACTGATACAGATATTACTATGGTTACTACTGATACAGACAGACTCTGGGTACTACAGATACAGATGCTACTCTGGGTACTACTGATACAAATGCAACTCTGGGTACTACTGATACAAATGCAACTCTGGGTACTACTGATACAGATATTCAGGGTACTACTGATAAAGATGCTATCAGGGTACTACTGATACAGATGCTAATCTGGGTACTACTGATACAAATGCAACTCTGGGTACTACTGATACAGATGCTACTCTGGGTACTACTGATACAGATGCTACTCTGGGTACTACTGATACAGATGCTAATCTGGGTACTACTGATACAAATGCAACTCTGGGTACTACTGATACAGATGCTACTCTGGGTACTACTGATACAGATGCTACTCTGGGTACTACTGATACAGATGCTAATCTGGGTACTACTGATACAGATGCTACTCTGGGTACTACTGATACAGATGCTAATCTGGGTACTACTGATACAGATGCTACTCTGGGTACTACTGATACAGACTCTGGGTACTACTGATACAGATGCCACTCTGTGTACTACTGATACAGATGCTACTCTGGATACTACTGATACATATGCTATCTGGGTACTACTGATACAGACAGACTCTGGGTACTACATGTAGATGAATTCAACTTTTTTTCTCATTTGATTAAAACGTTAATTGATTGTTTGGTGGTATCTACAATAAGACTTTAATTGAGTTAATATTCTTTAATTAGTTTTAGTCAGTATGATTTAATTTCTTTTCGGATATATGTATTAACCCCGTATAATTATTGTTCACAACCAACCTTAATATGATTATAACTTATTGTTGGGCACAGCTTTGCAAAGTCGACAATGACGTCCAGATGGGATCGAACTGGTGGACCTATTTTCGCCCACGTCCAACCTTCACCAGCAAGGCACTCTTCGCCCACGAGTAACCTTCACCCATTAAGATTTGTGTTAGCAACCAGTTTAGTTACAAATTGAGGGACAGGAGTAGGTTAAAGAGACGGGTTTTTCTAACAAAAACAATAAACGATGTTGTTACCAATTGAAGGAAAGGAGCAGGTCACAGAGACGACTTTTTCTAACAAAAACAATAAACGATGTTGTTACTAATTGAGGGAAAGGAGCAGGTTACAGACACGGCTTTTTCTAACCGAAACAATAATTGTTTAGTGAGCGAAGGTTGCCTGCGGGCGATGGTATCCGCCGGGCTATAGTTGCTCATTTTGAAGGCGAAGATTGCTCCAGGCGAAGTTTTCTCGTGGGCGAAGTTTTCTCGTGGGCGAAGTTTGCTGCGTACCATCACGGCCACAATGATTAATAATACACTCTAACCTTAATATGGTATCTTCGATTTTATGTGCCGCTGCAATTCTTTCATCCTTTTCCGGGTATTCACCAAGCAGCTGTTTAATTTCTTGCTTTACGGCCTTGGTGAGGTTACGCGAATCTATTGCTTCAAGGAGTTCGGTATTACCTGAATACTCGTCGCGAAGATAACTCATTCTATTATTGAATACAATTAATTGTATTTATATAAGTTGAATCCTCAGTAACTACTAGCGATAGCTTGTGTAGGATTCTCATAAATAAATAATTATTTTATTTTGGTTTATTATTTTATTATCAACGCACAACACTTACTTGTTAAAATTATTTATTAAGGTTCTTTAAGTAAGGTATCTGAGCAAGGCATCATGTGTGGTTTATAAATTAGGATTTGTATGATAAATTGTAATTGAATTTTATCTTCTATAGTCGAATGTTCGAGAGTGGTTGATCAATAGGAGAATTTTAAGAGCGATTTTGCCAGGTATTTTAATTTAAAATATATTTATTTCTAACAACAAGTCACTTAAGGCTATCGTTGATTTACTTACACATTGGAAACAACGTAATAATACCATTTAACACATAATAAAGATACTAGAACAGAACAGAGACTCTATAGACCAGAATCTGAATGATGCACATCAATACATTATTGATAAGTATAATATACTTAATCAATATAATTAATTAATTCCATATATTATATTGAATTCACATAAAAATTAAATTTAATCACAATTAATAGAGACATATTAAGTGGTTTGAATTGTAGCTGCTCGTAATTTTAACGCTATATAAATATATTGCTAAGTTATAAATGACTTTGCAATACAAGGAACCAAAGTCTGTATGTCACTCTATGGGCTATCGATAGGGAAATATTGTTAATATAGGTGGGGTGAAGACAAATACTAGTGACATAAAATACATAAGTTTGTTGCGATATTTCGGCCAACAGCCTTTTATTCAAGCAACTAGACTGTACTACCACACTACTGAAACTATACGCACTACTTCCTATGAACTACTGCTACTGCTATACTGATTATTGCACCAATTCATATACTGTAGGTATTCAGGTGGCACGGCCTATTATTAACACATGTAAGCGGTATTATTATTTAGTTATAAATGAACTTGAGTATTAATATAAATTTAAATTTAAAAAGCACAATAAATATTTACCAACTGCTGTGATCTTAATAATATAGTTTGATCATGCAAAATGTAAATTAAGTTTATCCTGTATATAGGTAATCTCGTAGTATATTAGTCTTACTTATCCTAAGCTAGAATACATTTTGAATTTCCCGCCACCTGCATTTAAATGTTACATAACCATAATAAGGGTAGAACCCACCAACTCCCCCCTTTAAGATTGAGTTTGTCTAACGAGATCGGAGTCAGTATTTTGTAGAGTCATAACGGATGGGCTGGTGTCGAATTCTACTACTCCTACGTAACATGGCGGTAGGAGGCTCATCTTTCTGGAATACCACAACATCCGTTGCTGGGTTAAGAGTGCATTTATTTTTCTGATTGTTGTTCGGTGGAATTCTATTTTTATGATTTTCTTTTAGTATACCCTTTGGGAGTAATCGTGCTGAATACTTCATTTGCGGTTCCTGTTCCAGAATATTACGTCGAATATGACGACGGTTGCGCCACAGAACACGGCCACTTGGTAAACGTATATGGTAATTGCGGCCACTGGCTCCTATAATAGAACCAGTACGATCCCACAGTTTAGTCTTTACATTCTGAATGTGAACAGGTGTACGTACAGTTAGGGCCTTTAGTGGACGGTTCTGGATTTGGGGAGGGGGTGTCACCATATTGTCAAGAGTGTCGAGATGTTTGATCCACTGAGATGAAAAATTTGTATGGTGAGAAGGCACACGTGTCCTAGTTTGGCGTCTGAACACAAGCTCAGCGGGAGAAAATCCATTTACCCGTGGCGTATTTCGCAGTTTGAGTAAACCTTTATGGAAACTATCAGTTTGTATATCCCCGTGATGTGATGCTGTGGCGACCAGGTGTTTGAGTGTTTTAACAGCCAACTCCGCGAGTCCGTTACTTTGAGGGAAATGAGGGGCAGAGAACGACTGATTGACTCCCCAATCCTGAAGGAATGATCGGAATTCCGCCGAATCGAATTGTGGACCTCCATCAGTCCGCAGTTTAATGGGAATTCCCAGGTTACTAAAAAGACGGCGAAGTACTGTAGCACCTTTTGCAGAATTAGGGTCATGCCGTCCGAATGCATGGATTTCAGGCCATCCTGAAAAGTAGTCAATATATGCTAAATAATGTTGACCTGCGTAGCTGAAAAGATCCGAACCAACCTCTTCGAATGGACATGTAGGTTGAGGGTCAGAAAGTAAAGGCTCTGGTGGTAAAGATGGTTTACGTTGTTGACATGGCATACATTTCCCAACTTTGTTTATTATGTCCACGGTTAAACCGGGCCAGAATACAGTTTGATGGGCTCGTCGTTTGGAACGTTCAATCCCCTGATGAGATTGATGTAAAAGTTCTAGAACATGGCAACGTTGAGATTGTGGAATAACAATATGGGATAAATACAGGACAAGCCCATCATCAACTGACAAATCATTTCGTAATTTCCAATATGGTTGTAGATCGTGAACTAAGTTCGTCGGCTTTGCTGGGAATCCATTCTGGATTAGATAGACCAGTTTCTGGTATTCTGGATCCAAAATGGCCGCTTGTTTTATACTTTCTATATTTGGGTCATTGAGGGAAGAATTTGAGTTGTTGTCGGCTAACGCATTGACAGTGCAGTGGCATTAATATGTGCACACATGTAAGTGTTGATGATCTCCTGTTCGGTAGTGACATCATCTGGGGTTGGGTTACCAACTGGTGCGCGAGAAAGCGCATCTGGTATGTAATGGGTTTTACCTTTCTTCCATTCGACATGGAAGGAATAAGATAAGAGTTTTTCCTTGAGATGCCTCAGCCTTGGATTATCAATGTTATCAAGAGTTTTTTCGTTTAGAATTGCTAGAAGCGGTTTGTGATCACTCGCAATAATGAAATGTGGAATGCCGAGTAGATATATATGACATTTCTAATGGCCCAAGCAATGGCAAGTGTTTCAAGTTCGATGACTGCGTATCGTGAGTCAGTGTCTGTGAGGAATCGTGATCCATACTGGATGAGATTAAGGTGACCTGAGGATGTCGGTTGTAGTAAAACAAAACCGAGTCCTTTCAACCTAGAAGCGTCAGTATGAAGTTCTACTGGAAGATTTGGATCGAATGGAGTAAGAATCGGCGGGGAAACTAGAGCCAGTTTAACGTCATTGCAGGCATTGGTGTGGTTGGGCGTCCACTGGAAGACGTTAGCTTTCTTAAGTAGTGGGCGTAGTGGTGCTGCAGCAGCACTTACCTTACTCGAAATTGAACCAAGCTGGTTCACAATTCCAAAAAATGATCGGAGTTCTGATATGTTTATTGGAATTGGAAAATTAGATATAGCAGAAATTTTAGTTGGATCTGCCTCTATTGCATTAATACCGACTCTGTATCCAACATAGTCAACAGTGTCTTTGGCAAATATGAATTTTTTTAGATTCAATGTGATTTGATGAGTGCGGCACCACTGTAGAACCTCAATATTTCGTTCTACATGGTTGGGAAAAGAACCAGTATGGACCAACATGTCGTCCACAACTTTCTCGAGGTTGTCAATCCCCTGTATAGCAAGATCTCCACGACGACTATATTCATCCCCTGTTGATATCAACCCCATAGGAGCCCGCAGGAATTTAAAACGTCCTTGGGGACAGATAAAAGTTGTGAGAAACTGACTGGCAGTGTCGAGGGGAATCTGCCAATAGCCCTTAAGTGCATCGAGTGTTGGAAAGTAACGATCATCTCGATGGATAGAATCAACAGCGTCCTTTGGAGTCCGTAGAGGATGATATGGACACGCGCAGAAAGAATTGAGTTTAGTAAGATCTACACATATCCGCACTTCCTCAGGTGAGTGTGATTTTTTGGTGACAACCATCGGATGGCACCACTCGGTAGGGACGTCGATAACACGTTCAATTATACCTTTCTCCACCATGGATTCAATTTCGCGCTTGGCCTTCTCTCTAAGAGCAAATGGAACTTGACGAGAAGTGGTTAAAGAGAAAGGAATGTTGTTTCGTTGAAGATAAATCTTCATTGGTTTGCCTTGCATAGGCTTGAGATGTTCCACTGTGGAGAAAACATCTGGGAATAGTTCTAAAATTTGGTTACGTATTGAATCAATGTCTGACTCAGAGGGATTTTCTGGAATTGTGCGTAGCTAATCACAATATTGTATGGAGTGTTCTGATTGGACATTGCAGATTTGTGTGGGAAAGTCAGTTGGAATGATTTTGAGATCTCGACAAGTTATCCAACCAAGAAGAAATCCATCAGACTTTCCAATCACGTGTATAGTTGTCACAGAGGTATAATTTCCAAGTGTAATAGAGCAGGGAAATTGTCCAAGAACCTTAAGCGCATGATGTCTGAAACTGTTAAGTGGAAGATTGCTGGGTTCCAAGTCAGACAGTTGGAATCCAAGTTTGTTAAATACAGAATCGGACATTATATTTGTTGGAGAGCCAATGTCTGGTAGAGCCTTGATATTATGTACCTGGATTCCTACTGAGAAATTAAAAGGGTCGAGGGAGACTATCTCTTGTGGTGTAGGCTTTTCATCAGAGTTATAAACATGATTTACTGAGGAATCGCTGTAACTAACATTGGAAGATGGGGTTTTCAAATACGTTTTATCCCATTTCAAACTACAAACTTTGGCCCAATGTCCGGTCTTTTTGCATAGGGAACAGGTTGATTCGTTTGCAGGGCAAGTGGACATGTCCTTATGTAGGTCATTATCACACTGTAGACATTTCTTCCTTAAATGTTGTGGAATCTGGTCACGGGACTTACTACGATATCGAGGCCGTGACCTGTCTAGCGAGTTCCTCCGACACTCTTTCTGTGTTTTGTAAGTATTACCTTTTATACGGTTTACTGTAGCTCCTGGGTTGGCGAATTTACGGCCGGCCTCCTCCTGGCGGCAGAATGCAATGACGTCGTCAAGGTGTGGGTATGGACGAATCGCCATGAGGCGTCGGCGGATCTCCTCGTCTCGTAGCCCAACACGTATTCTATCTGCCAGACGTTGGTCGAAGCAATGGTTGCAAAGTTCGGCATCCTGCCCTAGGTTCCTTAAGGCTAAGAGAAATTGGTTGAAAGTTTCTCCGGCGTTTGGATTCGGCGTTCAAAAGCTTCGCATTCACGCCCTAAATCACGTTTTTCTTGGAAATAAGTTGCAATTGCATCGAGTCTGTCATTGATTGATATCGCATTTCCCGGCTCGGCGGGTTGGACGTCGATGTGCGACAGAACGTCCTGTGCATCTTGGTGTAAAGCGCGACGGAATGCCGCTAGTTGCTCCGGTTCCAGGAATTCTACAAGATGTACGAGAGTTGTGTAGTCGTCCCAAGTTGTACGCCAACGGCGAAATGCTCCAACTGAGGTATTCAGGTTTAAAATCGACGGAGGGTGAGAGGCAGCTGATCTGGCGAGATCATGACAAGGTAGATGCGGTTGAGTCGGCCTAATGTCAGTAGGAACATTGGGAGGAACGCGATATATATGCCACATTATTTGTAGCATCTCTGCACGTTCAGTGCGACGTCGCTGTTCGTCCTCTGCACGTCGTTGTTCCTCGCGTTGTTCCCAGCATTCTTCCATCTGCATAAGGAAGTTTGCCAGATCGGTTTGTTGAGGAGGATCCTCGGCTTCGAACTCGAGGATTCTGTACAGCTGTTTGCATAAATTAGCTGTCGATGTGCGAGGATTAAACTATAAACCGGCATTTGTACAGTGGATTTTTAATGCGGCTCGGTCGAGTTCATCTATTTCGTCCACAGTGAGGTCCAAGTAATCTCTGGGTTAATAGCTTCCGCCATTTATTGTATTCGTAATTGAATTAGAAAATAAAATAATTCAAAAACAAATAATACATCCTACTCGCAGCGCCATGCTGTGATCTTAATAATATAGTTAGATCATGCAACATGTAAATAAAGTTTATCCTGTATATAGGTAATCCCGTAGTATATTAGTCTTACTTATCCTAAGCTAGAATACATTTTGAATTTCCCGCCACCTGCATTTAAATGTTACATAAACATAATAAGGGTAGAACCTACCACCAACCAGTGTCGAACTTGTCCGTGTAATGAATATTCATGGAGGGCCTTTCGCGAATAATTAGCGTTTTCGCAGTTAACTTACTTACAGTGTACCCAGTCTTTACAATGTTTATGGATGCGGATTTTAAAGCGGTGCGGGGTGTTGGTGTCGTGCGGGTGTTGACCTACTGTGCTGTTCTTTAATTTATTTTTATTACATATGGAGTTGCAGTGTTTTGCTATTAGTTCTCTCACTGGTCCTACCGTCTCACCAATATAATTTTCTTTACATTTATTTCATTCTATGTGGTAAACTACGTTTTTGGTTGTATATATCTTGATACTGTGATGGCATGTGTAACAGTTTGACTGTGTGACAGTAACAGTTTTGATACTCTTGTTGCTGGGCACTTAAGCTTACTAGTGTTGACCTAATTAGTATGCTATGGAGTTTTGGTCTGGTAGTGGATGCAACCCGCGTGCCATCGGCGAATGGCGACTCTCGTATGGTTGTGTGAATTCTGAACAGGATGTTTTCGTCAAGATAAGGAAGTACGAGTGGAAACTTACGCGTGTTGTGTGTGTTTACGTGTGTGTTTGGTGTTTTGGTTGTCGTAACTTGCTTTATTAATTTATCAACGACAGGGGGTGGGTAGTCACTATTAATTAAATTGGTTCTAACTTTACTAATGCTACGTGTTTTTGTTTGGGGGGTGGAGCTATTCCTAATAGCTCGCTTGATGGCGCTATGAGCAATGATGTTAATTATGGATCGAGGTTGCCTACTATTGTAGTTTAAGGATATACCTGCACTAGCTGGTTTCTGGTACAGTTCGAACTCAATATAACCCTGGTTATTAACTGTAGTTAAAACATCAAGGAAGGCTAAACTGGAATGTGATAATTCTATTGTAAATTTAAGCGACGGGTGGCACGTGTTTAGGTAATCTAAAAATACATTCAGTTCATCCTCTCCATGACGCCAGATGGCCCATCTGTCGTCATAGAAATGGTACCAACATAACGGTAATTCTCAAAGTACTCAGTTTCCTTTGTGAACGTATATTATAGCTATCAGGGCCCCTGATCTGTCCTCCATACCTAAACCCGACCACTGTTTATAAAACTTATTATTAAACTGAAAGTAACTATTTTCTAAGGTTAGTTGGAGTAAACCATAGAATTCAATTATTTCCAGTCCAAACATATTTATCTCCCTTTTGTGTTCTGACAGAAAATCTGTTCAAAGGAAGTAGTGCGTATAGTTTCAGTAGTGTGTTAGAGTACAGTCCAGTTGCTTGAATAATAGCCTGTTGGCCGAAATATCGCAACAAACTTATTTATTTTATGTCACAAGTATTCTTCACCACATCTATATTGACAATAGGACAACAGTGACCTGGGCACGGAAATACCTATTAAGATTACCCCTTTCGCTGGACCAGCGCTTTGCCCTGCTCGGACTGCATAACCACGGAGAAACTAATGCACCAAAAGATGAACAGCCAGTTCATGCTGACATGCCAACGCACGCACAAATTCCACCGTTTTGTTGAAAGAGGGGTTCACACCCATTTCACACATACAGGATTCGAGCGTGTCATCACTAATTTTAAACGCACTATGCTTACTGCGGCTATCCGGTGCGCACATTCAAAAATAAAGGAACACTCAGAAACCCGACTTAAACTTAATATGCGTATCAATACCCTAAATATTCCACGGACAATAATAATCGAACGTATCCAGTCAACATGGACGGATATAAACACACAAGTTAAAGAACAACTCCACAAGAAACATTCCCACAAACTCACTAAGATTACACCAAACACCGCAACTAAAGTAACGTTAACCTCAGCACAGTTACCAACCCGCCATTCCGGCGACGGCTTTCCAACCCACCACTCCGACAATGGCTGACCAACCCGCCACTCTGGCGATGGTGGTCCAACCCGCCACTCCGGCAATGGCTGTCCAACCCGCCACTACGATAACAGCTGTTCAACCTACAACATCACCAACTACCAGTACAACCCCCAACCATAGAACTACAGCACTCCCGAGAATCCCATTTCCAGAAGCAATGAGACCTAAAGCCCCTCCAGGACCACCACTTATGGAGCAAGAATTAGAGAATTTACAAGAACGCATCCTAGGGATTTGCCAAAACTTTGCGCTCAAATCGAACCAATCAACAGCGAACCTAACCTCGGAAGAATATAAGGCTCTAAAGATCCTAAAGAAAGATAACTAAAGAAAGAAAGATAATAATTACATTATAATTATAAAAAACTGATAAAAGAGGAGGGCTGGCAGTGTTCGATTACAACACCTACATCGATATGGAAAATACAGATTCTGTTCAAATAAAGGCCAGTATTAGGAATCTCTTAGGCCGGACTCAACTGCCAACAGTTATAAACGGTATGCTCACCACTAAACCCCATCCACCCCAGCTTTATTGCAATCCTAAAATGCATAAACCTAATAATCCAATGCGACAAATCTCGGCGAGAACTGGGTTTGCTGCGGAGAAACCAGCATGCTTTGTCTGTCAAATCATGCAACAACTCTTACAATTCATTCCAGAATGTTTAAAAAATACAGCCGATTTTACCTCTCGAGTTCGTACAATAGATCGGATGGAACCAGGAGATATTATATTCAGTACTGATATAGCGGCGATGTATACAAATATACCTTTGGAAGAAGCAGTCGAGGTCGCTACAGATTTTCTGTCACAAGACGTAAAGGAGATAAAGGTCTGTTGGAGTAAACCATAGAATTCTGTTATTTCCAGTCCAAACATGTTTATCTCCTTTACGTGTTGTGACAGAAAATCTGTAACAACCTCGACTGTTTCTTCCTCAGGTATATTTGTATACATCGCCGCTATATCAGTACTGAATATAATAGTGTGGAATAATAGTATAATTAGTGGTGAACATATCGTTTATAACTCTTGGTGGTTGAGTCCGGCCTAAGAGATTCCTAATATTGGCCTTTATTCGAACAGAATCCTTGTTGGTGGGGTCACGCATGAGTTCCTCGTAAGCGCTTGTGTCACTGGATACACGGTGTTTTCCTTATCGATATAGGTGTTGTAATCGAACACCGCCAGCCTGCCGCTTTTATCAGTTTTTTTTAATTACAATGTCCTTATTTTTCTTTAGGATCTTTAGAGCCTTCTGTTCTTCCGAGGTTAGGTTCGCTGTTGATTGGTTCGATTTGAGCGCAAAGTTTGGGTAAATCCCTAGGATGCGTTCTTGTAAATTCTCTAATTCTTGCTCCATAAGTGGTGGTCCTGGATTGGCTTTAGGTTTCATCGTATCTGGAAATGGGATTCTCGGGAGTGCCGTAGTACTATAGTTGGGGGTTGTACTGGTACTACTGGTATTGGTGCATTAGTTTCTCTGTGGTTGTGCAGTCCGAGCAGGGCAAAGCGCTGGTCCAGCGAAAGGGTTAATCGTAATAGGTAGTTCCATGCCCAGGTCACTCACTGTTCTAATCATATGGTCAATATATGTGTGGTGAAGAATACTTGTGACATAAAATAAATAAGTTTGTTGCGATATTTCGGCCAACAGGCTATTATTCAAGCAACTAGACTGTACTAACACACTACTGAAACTATACGCACTACTTCCTTTGAACAGATATTCTGCCATAACACGTAAAGGAGATAAACATGTTTGGACTGGAAATAACTGAATTCTATGGTTTACTCCAACTAACCTTAGATAATAGTTACTTTCAGTTTAATAATAAGTTTTATAAACAGTGGTCGGGTTTAGGTGTCTGTTTAGGACCTTCGAATACGTAAGGCAAAGGCATGTAGCCTTGAATAGGCTTTCCAGGATTTGGAAGTCACCGACAATTAATCGGAAACTTAAGGTCCGATTATTTAGAGCAGCGGTAGTTCCAGTACTCCTCTATGGGAGTCCATGCTGGTCTCTAACTGCTGAGGACACCAAATCTCTGGATGGCACATTCAAAAGAATGCTACGCCGGGTTCATTGTGTCAAGTACAATGCACACATCTCCAACCAGACACTATATAACATTGGAGGTGTCTCATTGGTTCCCCCAAGCTTGACACTGGAACAAAATCGCCTCCGCTTTGCAGGACATTGCTTTCGCCGTGAGGACCAGCCAGTGCATAATCTTGTACCTTGGCAGCCTCATGGAGTGAATAAGCATGGTGGACAGCCCATGACTTTCTTGAGACGCATCTTAAAGGACACTGGCCTTGAAGATGCGGATGATCTAGCAAATGTCATGGGTGATAGGGAGTTGTGGCGCCGCAATTTTGTTGACAAGCCGGCACAGCATTCTTAAAAATGCAGCTGCAATGCAGCATGCCGATCCTAGTAGTAGTAGTAGTAGGTATGCGTAATAAACCATAATGCTCCTCATATTGTCATATTATATACTTTTTAGTTGAAATGGTACAAAAAGGACTTGAGCTATGTCAAACCAGTTTCACTAGATGCTGAGAAAGATTTCCAGAACAGACACCCGCTACTCATTAATTTGAATGAATACGAGACTTTTATGACGTTGTTTGGAGACAATATGGTTGACCTTTTGGTTGAGGAGACAAATAGATATGCTAGAAATACGAAAAACAAGGTTGGTCAATATTCAAAATTATTTCATACATATATGTTTTTATAATATTAATTCCAAATCGATTACAAATTTTGAAATAAATAAGGGTGTGGGGGGGGGGGGGGTAGTATTTAATTTAGTATTTCTATTAATACAAATTATTATTAGTATTGTTAGTCAAAAGATACAATAAACATTTCAATAAAATACAAAATACTGTAATGAAAAGATTACTAACACCACATATATACATACTGTATGTGTGTGGTATATTTGAATTATAGGTTGGGTTCAAAGTAACCAAATATGAAATGTCTAGCTTTATTGGAATTATTCTTTTATCTGGATATAACCAACGACCTAATCAAAGAATGTACTGGTCTAATGATCTTGATGTCTCGTGTCCAATAGTGTTAAATTGTATGTCTAGAAACCGATTTCTGGAAATCAAAAGTGTCTTCCATGCGGCTGATAATCAAAATTTAGGCCCTGAAAGAATGGCTAAGAAGGTTTTACCGCTCTACGATCTGTTAAATAAGAAACTCAGTGAAATTGGAACAATTTCATCAAATATCTCCATTGATGAATCAATGCTTCCTTACTACGGCCCCCATTCCTGTAAGCAATTTATCAAGGGCAAGCCCTATAGGTAAGTTAACATAAATTTAATTTTCTTGTCAGATACTGAAATATGAATATTTCTGCTAATATCATATACATTACTTCTATATACTGGTACAAATTTAAATATAATAAAAAAATATAATATTTATATAATATTATTATATTATGTTATTATTATTATATATTATATTATTATTATATATGTAGCACCTATATATATATACCTGTATAGAACTAAAATATGGATATAATTAAAATATTAATAATATTTAATTTAAAATTAACATTGTAAATAAAATAATTGAAAAAAATTAAATTATTTATTTCAATGTATATGATATTCACTTCGTAGGTTTGGATTCAAGCAATGGATTACGGCAAGTGCTACTGGGTTTCCATACCATGTGGTGATATATGAAGGGAAGGCTGGTACATCGAATGTCAATCGGCCTCTTGGCACAAGAGTTATCCTTGAGGGACTCGAGTCACTGAAGTTGACAGATCCTGGAGAATATCACGTTTACTTTGATAACTTTTTTACTAGTTACGATCTTTTGTGTAATCTTAGTGACCTAGGCTATAAAGCCACTGGCACTGTACGGGCTAATAGGACGAAGAATTGCCCCCTTACAAACGTGCCAGTGATGAAAAAATTGAAACGTGGGAGCTATGACTATAGAAATAGCGGTACTGTATGTTTCGTACGATGGAATGATAATCCAGTGGTCACCATAGGAAGTAATGCATTTGGTGTAGCCCCATTACAGAATGCCAAACGGTGGGTGAAGGGGGTGGGTACAACTGATATAGAACAACCATACGTTATTCATAGTTATAACCAGAACATGGGGGGTGTGGACTTGTTGGACCGGGCACTGGCCACCTTTCGTCCTACCATATTTTCAAAGAAATGGTATTTCGGTCTACTAATAAATGCAATAAATATTGCAATGGTGGCATCTTGGCGTATTAGACGCCTTATAGACGACAAGAAAACTAAACTCAAACAAATAGATTTCTGGCGTGCAGTGGTGCCATCACTGATTAGGGTGACCCAAAGGGGTGGCGAAAGCCCGTACTTGAATCGCGTGCCCCACAGTGTCCCTCAGAATGTTCGGTTTGACCATATAGGTCATTCTAGGGTATCTGGTCCAGTTCGTAAGAGTCGGTTGTGCATGGTGAGCTGTAGGTTGCAGTGTGTAAAGTGTGGAATCCCTCTCCATGGCGGTTGCTTCGATCAATACCATGGTTGGTTGTAGATATATTGTATTGGAATATGGTATTCTATCATTATTTGAAATATTTCATATTTCATTTTACTTATCTCATTTCTTATTTCATTTCATATAACTCTTATCAATGGAATGGGTCTTTGTATTTTTTGTTATAGCTATACGTTTATACTATGATTTTTGATGTTTGAAAGATTATATTTACTTTCTATTTGCGCAGTGAATGCACTATCCTAATCTCATAAAATTAATATTTGAAATATCGGGCGAGGGGGGGGGGGGGGGGGGGCACTACAAGCACTACATTGAAATTGTTAACTCAATAATTTTAAATTAAAAACTTTTTTTAACATTTGCTTATGCTTATACTCCATTCTACACCCACCAAAGTAGTTATTAACATCAACAATATTGCAATAAGTGTATCATTTACAAACAAATTGGTGTTATTTTTATTAATATATAAATACCTCCATAGCGCCCAAGTACTACATTTGTACCCTACCTAATAAATCGAGATTGGTTAAAGTTTTGATACTGTTGTTGAAACTACGTTTAAGTTAGACCATTTGGACTTAGTTCTGAAAATATGAATGAATTACCTCGAGTTTTTCGATGTCTGGGTTTTGCTGGGTTAATACTCAAGTTCATTTATAACTAAATAATAATACCGCTTACATGTGTTAATAATAGGCCGTGCCACCTGAAGGTTTCTATATATCATTTCATTATATCAATTGGTGCAATAATCAGTATAGCAGTAGCAGTAGTTCATAGGAAGTAGTGCGTATAGTTTCAGTAGTGTGGTAGTACAGTCTAGTCGGATATGCGGTTCTTATGTAAACCTAAAAACAACACAACGTGGGAGGATCCTTCGTGAGGATTCTCCCACACCGGGCGTAGGCGTTCCAACATTAGTATATAGAAAGTGGAGCTTACTCGGGGCGTTTTACAACTTCCTAGGAATTATATTCTCTGAAATTTGCCACGTTTGTAGTTTTTGTTACTCTAAGAATTTTGTACGGTTTTGTTTTTTCAATTTAGTTTCCCAACATTTCCAAATTGGCCACCAAATGTGGATTTTTGCCCCAATTAGGAAACTTCTAGCACTAAATGATTAAATTCGGAGTGAAGGCGACTGAAATCTTCAAATGTTCTCCAGAGACTTTGTGCGCGGATAAATTTGCAAGTTTCATTAAAAAATTTCGTTTAGCCAAATTTGGCCATTTTGGCCACATTTTAATTTTACCCAAAAATTATCAAAATGGTAAATTTTTACATTGTTTTCTCGCTATCACCAAAGCAGCTTGGCCATTTCAATTGAAACTCATACCGAATACATATCCAATACAGTTGTTCATCGGGTCAAAATATTGGCCAAAAATATTTAACAGTATGCCAATAATTTAACTTTTGGCCAATTTTGGGCCAAATTTGGATATTTTTGACAATTTTTAAATCGTTATAACTCTGTATCTTTTAATTAGAAGGAAACCGTTCCACTTGCGTTATATAGAGGGAAGATGGGAGTTCCATTACTGTTATTGATATTGTGCGTTGCCTGAATATTAAGGGCCGGAAATTGGGGCCGAAAAATGGTAATTTTGGAAGTTGACAAAATAGGTTTTGGTAGAAAGTGGTTTTCTCCGAATTGTCTGCTTATATTTTTCTGAAACTTTAACATCACAGATGGATAAGATAGCTCTACATTTTATCCATTTAATCTTAATACAAAAAGTTTTTGCTTCTTGTAGTAAATAAGGGCCAAACTTAGGAAATCTGTATTTTCTTGAAATTTAGCCTAAAATTAGGCACTCAAAATGCGATATATCGGCTTAAATTGCATTTTTCCGTAAATCCTTCAAATTAGTTTCTTAGAATTGCTTTGGGCACATCCGTACCAAATTTCATGAAAATCTGAGCAAGTTAAGTATTTTTGGAAGTTTAACAAATTTTGGCGAAATTTTTTTTCATTTTTTCATTTTTTTTATTTTAGCTTCAGATTACCTCAAAATATACTATATAGGTACATTTTGGTGTGCTGAATCCGAATATTCATGCCATTTTCGATTTCAACGTTGTGTGTAGGTATGACAGACAAATAAAAAAAGTCCGTTAAATGACCGTCTTTTTGAAAGTCTGAGGTTTAGTTTAATAACTTCCTAGGAATTATATTTTCTAAAACTGTGCTCAATTAAAGAACGTTTTAGGATAAGAAAAATAACACTGGCAACAATTTATATGAGTTGGCCCAACCCACCCAATTTTACTCCAAACAGTCAAATTTTCACTGATTTTTAACGAAATTAACCAATTTTCACCATAAAATTACATATTTATCAAAAATAAAACAACTTCCTAGGAATTATATTTTTTTTAACTTTGGTCATTTATAGAACATGATAGTAGAACAAAATTGACATATTCCAAAATTTTCAAGAGTTGCACGAACCTGGTCAATTTTGTGGTCAAATCTGGCCTACGTAGCCACAATTTGGCAATTCCCGGCTCTTAAACTCTTATAGTTTAAAAATCATACCGATTATAAATATATTGAGTATAGCAATTGTAAACGCATTAATTACCGTACGTAACAATGAAAATTTCATCGAATACGGTCTTGTTGCACCAGAGTTACAGCGATTTTTATAATTGCACATCATATTAAAAATTTCATTATTGTTGTATTATTTAACCATTTTGAAATTCCCTCCATAAATCCATTTGAATATCATAACATGATGGCCTACATCAAACACAACCAAAGCCAACCAATGGTACAGCTCTAGCCAATAACAGATAATTTGTATCCTAGCGACGGCAACACTTTTTGTAGTGTGAGGCAGGGACAAGGCGCCTTGGGCAAGAATAATGAACTCACAGCTGGCTGTGTAGCAGTTACTGGTAGTGTTGCATTTTATATACCGGTCTGCCCCTCCACTGGAACGCCTGCTGGAGTACTGCAGTAGCGTACCACCGCCCGTACTTTCACAGACCTTACTACAGTAGGCCTACCTCAGTACCTGCCTACTATCAGCTATACATTCCACTTGTATTCTAGGCTTGTCTGCATGTTAGCAGGTTTGGTACGGCTGTATGCAGGCAGCAGGTATGGTCTGACGGTTGTTGTATAATTAAATTTAGGCCTATTTCAGTATTTCATTTATTATTTGTAAATTTTTAGTGAGCCTAATACCGTGATTGTACTAGGCCTAGCATTTTTCTTTTTTCATGTTATTTCAGTAACCAATCCACATTCACCCATTTGGCTAATAACCTCAGGATTTTAGTAAACTCAGGAGTCCGACTTCCCTCTGAAGCTCTGATCTAAGTTCCACCTACCTACCTACTGCTTATTTTATACAATCTGCCTGCATTATAGGCCTACTGCAGTTCTAAACTTCAAGTTCGGAAGTTGTAATTCTTATATCCGAGGATCCCTATGAGGTGAGGATCACTTGCAGCGTATCCTAACAAATCGTCTCCTTCTGCATATCTGCATATAGATCACTGCTGAGTCTTCAACGTTTACGACACAAACTGGCGGACTGGGTGCCAGCACGTTTGAGATAACATTCTCGCATATCTCTGGACGGCCAAGGTCGAGAGAGGGTCGTACCGGAACTCTATCATCGCGACTTCAGCCCTTCGCCTCGTTTCTCCGACGCAATGCTGAAAGATGCAAAAGTGCGCCTACTGGGCATGCTCGAATCAGGTGGGAAAACTACCTGACTACCGGTAGTTCCAATCGCATTGTACGTATACGTAAGCAGGACTTCGCTAAAAGCAAACATGCAGGTGAAACTAAAGGGACTTCGTGGTATCGGTACGATTACAGCGCGTGGTTTATGGTACTTGCAACGTTTACCGGATGAAATCTTAGGCTCTAGAATCAGCGGCATGAAATACTGAAATACAAAGAGCAAAACTTCCCAGCAATTCAATGCAACAGCAAGCGATGAGTTATAATGGGTAGCGTTCCGGAGCGAGTTGGGATCCCCAGTTTAAATTCGCGAGTGGTTCGGGTCCATCAGTCGACCAGACATGCTTTGGTTCGTTGAGTTTTTAACTTTCATGTCTTCGTTTCATCCAAACCGCATCGGGGTAGGGATACCAAACCACTGCGTTATTTAATGCTTTTTAATTTTGTTATTGTCTATCGATTGACTTATAGATAACCTGTGCCTATTTTCAGTTACTGTGTTAACAGTTATGACTTCGTATTGGTTTAAATGTATGCCCATGTATTAATTATTTGTGGTCCTATTGTATATTGCCATGAGCAGAAATTATTTTATTAATTGAACAAATTAAATTCACAATTTAGTATTGAATCTTTAATATATTATACTAAATAATAATAATATTTATTATTATGTAAATATATTAATAGTATAAACAGCTATAGCTATATACCATAACTATATTGTTATATTTCATAATTAAAATTTGTTTAATAAATTTTTTTGCATTTTATAGAAATACTGATATATTTTTTTAGCGTATTTACAAAAGCAAATAATATAAAGGTGCTTTTGTGATAATTATGCAAATAAATTTTTTATTTTAATGCAAATACTTACAGTAATATTAACCAAGTATTTTGTTAAACAGTAAAATTTAGTTTTCATTCTTTGATAAATTTTTTTGTTGGTTTTAAATAAAATTTGAAATATTTTTGGTACTAAACAAGATCCCCAATGTTCCGTCAACACCTTGGGTTGACGAAAGGGACATTGGGGCTAATCTCTAATAAGGAATTCTACCCCCCCCCCCCCTCCTTACTTTCGGACTAACAATTAGTAAATTGTGGATTTCAGTTTCCAACAATTCCATTTAAATCGCACTCTTATATGAACAGAACTTCACAGTCTAGTCCAATATTACAATTGTTTGTGAATTCTAATTGTTTGTGAAACATATATGTTTCATCATAATATGAATTTTTTACAGTTTTGATATTATACTGACATCGTAAATGTTACTGAAAGATGGCACAGCCGAATTTTATTTAGTAGGTATGGGCCCTGGGCAGCAAACTTGTGGTGCTGTATGTTGGTACAGTACATTAATAGTTGTTATGGGTAAAATTAATTATTGCGGAATTTCAGAACAGTATCATAATGTTAATAACCTACTGTATTAACTTTATGATGTTTAGGATGCATATTTGGTGTACAGAATCGATAATGGATATACCCTGTGTTCCTATTAAAGTACTGATAATGTAATAATATATATGATTATTGCTTATTAGTTTTTTTTTAATAATAAAAATAAGATATTAATTATTATAAAACAAAGAATCTTAATAATGAAATTATTAAGAGTTAATTAAGCCACCGCAAACTGACGTTACAAGGCGGGAAATTGAGACTACTACTAAGACAAACACAGTAACATGGACTGGCAGACATGAGTGTGGTTCTATGTACTAATACAGTAATGCGATATTTGTGTAAGTATTTGGGGAGTATCAAGAGAGGTGGGAGAGGCTGATTTTCCTCTATTGCTGCTGGATTTTCTATTCCTCCGTTTCTATACCGTCCACCCCCCCCCCCCCCCCCCCCCCCCTCTCTGTCTACCACCCTCCCTCCCCTAGCACCCGCATCCCTTGTTGCTTGAATAAAAGGCTGTTGGCCGAAATATCGCAACAAACTTATATTTTATATGTCACAAGTATTGGTCTTCACCACACCTATATTGACAATATGATTATACAGTGACCTGGGCACGGAACTACCTATTACGATCGATAGGTAAAGGCTATTAAGCCGTATTAGCTGATAACTAAAAAATAAGTAAGAGACCAATATTTTTAAATTATAGACAAATACTTTACTCAAAGGTTCGAATAATCTACTTAAACAGGACCAGTTAATAAAAGCCTTGACAGAGGTCGTCAAAGGCATTGAACCACTACTAAAAAATTTGGTAAACGTTATGTCTTAGTTAGCACCCAGGTTCAATGCGCTTCGCCACTCAAACAGCAGGAAGTGTTGGTTTTGATATTCACCAGTTAATTCAGTCTTCCATCATGTTCATGGCAAGACAAAGGCTTTACGTAATTAAATGAGAATCATAAGAAAACTAAACTGAATTTTTCAGAATTAGAATAGGCAGAAAGTGAACAATAGGTTGTATTAGGCATAAAGGTACCATACAAAAGGACCAAATACAAATACTTCAGAAACTTTCGCCATACCATAGGAGCAGCCTTTGTACCAATTCGAAAGGTATTCAAATGTACTAGAGTAAGCATTATCACGATTACAACTAGATTCCAGGGGTGACTCAGGTGACGAATGTGTGTTACATGTTTGTTTTCTTTTTCAGCCAAGATCTAAAAATTTATAAAATGTGCGCCCAGGCTAATTATGGTATGTAGTAATTATAGCCGCCCAGATAGGGTTAAGGATGTTCGTTTAGTGTCTTTTTGACAACATCATTTCAATCAAAAAAACCTCATTTGAAGTCAAAAAAAGCTAACGTAATGACACTAGATAACATGCGAGTTTACAAATATAAAAAAGTTAAAATTATAACAAACGCATGTCGTTTTCTATTTTCATTGCAGTCCAGAATACTTATTGTACCGGTATAATAAATTTAGGATTGCCATGGTTATTTCATTTACATGTTGAGCATTCTAGTTGTTTCCCCTAATGTACAAGTATAATGTTTTACCTTAATGTTAACCTTATTAAATTAGTGTAGCAGATGGTAAAACTGGGGACTAGGATTTCTGATTTATTGTTTAACAGATGTGATGCAAGCACTGAGGATGTTTCTTCCATGAAATATATGGAGAAGACTTGGGTGAGTTGAAAACTACCCAGGCCTATGCAGGTTATAAACAACAATGCCCACAAGATTCTGCAATCAATAAAGGGTATAAATAGTGGTGGATTCGATACTGTATAATCTTATTTACCAATCATATGGCTTATAATATCAAATATGATACGATTTAATATAATTCTATTGTATAGCTTTGCAGCAATCGAGATCAATGAGATTCATATCGCATATCAAATATATATGATGATGATGGGATGATGATGGGGTGATATAAATATGATGGGGTGATTCCAGGATTTGGAAGTCACCGAGAATTAATCGGAAACTTAAGGTCCGATTATTTAGAGCGGCAGTAGTTCCAGTACTCCTCTACGGGAGTCCATGCTAGGCTCTAACTGCTGAGGACACCAAATCTCTGGATGTCACATTCACAAGAATGCTACGCCGGGTTCATTGTGTCAATTACAATGCACACATCTCCAACCAGACACTATATAACATTGGAGGTGTCTCATTGGTACCCCCAAGCTTGACACTAGAACAAAATCGCCTCCGCTTTGCAGGACATTGCTTTCGCCGTGAGGACCAGCCAGTGCATAATCTTGTACTTTGGCAGCCTCATGGAGTGAATAAGCATGGTGGACAGCCCATGACTTTCTTGAGACGCATCTTAAAAGACACTGGTCTTGAAGATGCGGATGATCTAGCAAATGTCATTTGTGATAGGGAGTTGTGGCGGCGCAATTTTGTCGACAAGCCGGCACAGCATTCTTAAAAATGCAGCTGCAATGCAGCATGGCGATCCTAGTAGTAGTAGTATATGGCTTATAATATCATATCAAATACCTATCATAGAGGTATGTAGATTCATCATTCCAAAACAGTAACCAACTATCAACTATCTCCTCTCTGTACTTGTATTGCATGTATATAGGTGAAGGTTGTGTCTTGGATCTTATGCTCATACGATCAGACATAACTATAATCATCGAAGTTAATTCTTCTACCTTCTACTTTCTACCTCTTCTCGAGTAAAAAACCAACGCCAATATGCAATATGCTCCTTTGAGCTGAAAAACCATTGGGCTCCCTCTAGTTATTCTGAGAGTACTCCTAAGCCATTAGCTAGATATACTCGACTTCTGAGCCAATAGGTTGTGTTACCATTTACCCCATGGTGGTCATGATAGGGGGATGCGACAACATAATCCACCACTATTATGAATAAGAATGGTGCAACTGTTTCCAATTGGAGGACTCCCCATAAAACTTCAGAAGGATTATCGTGTCACAATCAGCAGTAGACATAAATGTTGTGGAACCATCATAAAGTATTCTGATTGCTATAATAATCCCATTTGCTGCAAGTATGTTGAACATACTTGATCCACCTTCGGAATAAAGGCATAAAAAGAGTCAACAAAGACAATCTCCAGATGTCTCTCTATCATTGAGGACAACCTTTAATTTATCTTTCTAATAACCAGAATAGACTCCATGGTTTCATGACCTATGGACACCATTATGGAACCCAATCTGGTTCCCATATAATAGTCTCTCAACGGGAACCCTGATGAAAATGTAATGGAATATATTAGGTTCTATTCAATATAACTGATTCCCAAGATGTCGTTTCTTCTATCAGTAAATAGGTACGCACTTCAAATTATATTTTTTTATGGTTCGGTTAGTACTTTTAACTAAGTTATAACTTGACCAGATGAAAGAAGACTTACCATTATATCATCAACAATCTATTATAAAGAATACCGTAGTATAAACCAACTAATCGTGGATGACATTAAGTTTACCAGAACATTTATTATCACACCAGAGATATGATTTACCACTGAATCTATTGATTATAGTGATTTGGATATATATTTAAACAAATATTCATATATAAAGCAAAGACTCTAACCTTAACGAAACATGTTTATTTTTGTTAACGGCATGCCACAAGCCATGTAAAGTTGTTATTTGAGCCCATTCATAGAAATGCATCGGTGGTGGTGGTTCCTTCACTAGACCTCCAATGACTTTACTTTCACATACTTCCTCAGTTTCCTTAGTATCAACATGACCCACCTTTATTGGCATTTCGAATTCACAATCTTTGTGAATGACCATCAAAATATTATAATAACTGAACACATATTACATATAATATGATAAAAAAAGACACAAATAAATGATAGTACGTTCTCAAATTAGGGATTGGAACGTGTTGTAGTGAAATAATATAATAAAAGTCAATCTAAGGTCAAACTGGATGTCTAACAAGTATAATATTAAATTAGTGCAAGATCATCTGTTCGACAAATATTCAATTATTAATGTTCTGTACATAAAAATTGTACTTTTTGTGCTAAAAACTGAAAAAACTTAAATGCTCTTCTAAAAAATATATAAGTGAAGGTCATATTTTTCCTGCCTTGCCATTTCTCCAAAAAGTAGTATAGGTCCCTTCTATGTTGGACATAAATTCACAAATCGATTGAGAAATGGGAACCATTTATAGATTTATAGATAAAAGATAAAATCAGAATATACCCTATATATATATATATTTATTTTTTTCTTTCTTGGCAAAATTCATTCTTCAGGTTGGTGATTTCTCTTTGGAGAAATTCGTTTTCCACCATTTCTTTGCATAGTCTAGACTAGTTCAGTTTGACAGAGTCTATGTCTAATTTGAGTTGGTAATAGTTAGGACTGGAGAATGCTGCTCTTATATTCATACTAAGTTTGTAATAGTTATGAATAGAGGGTACTGCCCGTATATATTCAATTCATTACGATGGTAAGAGTCAGGACTGTAGGATAATAAGTAAATTTAACATTTATATTTGTTATTGCAGGCGTTCTTTGGAGTCACACAGCCTTTTAGAGCGCCGGCATTATTGTTTCCCCCAGCAAAGCCAGGTTCCTTTTATACCGCTGTGTTGGATAGCGTAAGCACAAAAATCTTCAATCAAGTGTCTTGCCTAGAGGAAACAACTGTGTGATATTTCTAAAGCCTTCTTTAGTCGGATTTGAAACTGCGGCGCCAAACACTACTGTGAAAGCAGTTTAGGCGCTGTATCCACCCAGACATTGGGGTAGGAGGATTGTTGCTCTTATATTCATTAAGTTGGCTCGAGTCAGGTCTTGATTTCATTTGTACCATAATATCTGTGAAAAGAGCAGCCAGCTTCCAGATTTGAGACGCTCAGAATTGCATGGGGATGGATGAGCCTGAACTCACTTTCCGATCTCGCTTGGATTTTGATCTAGAGTGTTCAAAGGGGACTTCTAATTGACGTTCCTGAGTATACGAGATGGTCAGATATATAAAAATGGGAGAGTGCAACATCATATAGGCACAAAAATGTATCACAATAATAATAATTTCCTGATGGGCAAAATTAATAAATACCAAATTGAAATCGATACATTTCAACTTTACACCTTAGAAGTGGTGGAATTCTCTTACTCTTATTCTGTAATGATGTGGGGCGAGCGAAGAAATAAGCGAGCTTAGCAAACGGGTACCACTGTTTCAACCTTTGGTCGGCCTGGTCTGACTGTTGTTCTTTCTAATTGGCTAATGTTTGAAGGTTAATAAATAAACCCTTTGATGAAATCAAATCCAACTTAACATACTGTATATGTCAGAAGTGCAAAAATTAATTTTTGAATCGGAATTTCTAGACTGCCACTAGAGGGCTACATTACATAGCAATAACTCTTGAATTGCATTCCAAATTTGCTTATTGCGCAATAGCCACATTGCGCAATTTCAGATCGCAATAGCCACCCACCTGGGGTACAAGTTCGAGGAATCCAGACACCTGCAACAGACCTCATCACCAGTAGTGGCCACATTGTGGGAGGAAAGAACGCAAACTATCTTGGCGGAGCCACTGATTAGAAGACAGTCGGAGTTTCTGTATTTAAAACTCTTCATAGTTAAGGGATGCCTATACTGGGTAATTTAATTATATTAATTAGATAATAGGTAATCACTTTAGTATATTGGAAAACTACTACTTAAATTTCATTATTATATTATTTATTATTGGTAGAAGAAATTCAGATAAATATAGTATATTAATAGGATATGAATAATTGATTAAATTCATAATCAGTTTGCATGTAAAGCAATAACACCAATTAATATATTTTATCACAAGGTTTACTATATATAATTGTTCCCGAATTGGACGCGCTCCATTTCTCTCATACTCCATGTTCAATGCATGTGTTTCTTCATGTGCGGTGAGCCTTTTACCTCGTCATGGTTTTCGTAGATTTATGTTCATACTGCACGGCATCTCGTCCACGGCAAAAGATATTTGAGCAAGTCCAGTTGCTTCACATACTATTCAGTACATACAATATACATACCCCATCCGACATAATCTAAATATAAGACATAACATAACCCTTCCGATAAATTGTATGACACTAAAAATTCACCCACGCTGCTTGTTTAGAAAAGTTTAAAAATATATTATGCCGGTATTCAAGTTTATAATTATTTTATAATAATATTTCTAATACAAATTTAATCTTCTCTAATTTTATCTAATTTCTTCTAATCTAATCGAATCTAATATTAATTTGTACAATAAAATTTAATGTATTTTGCTAAAATGTTTTAGGCAGAGGTAAACTTCAGGTAAAGTAAGACTTTAGGTAAAGTTATTTTTTAATTGCTGCATTTAGAGATTCGTTGTCCTGTTTCCTCTGGTTCATTGATGGCCAAACCCTTCGGTGATCTTATTCTTCTCTCCATTATCTTTTCACCGGCAACGCTAAGGCATCGATTTATGATGATCTCCTTCACACCATGGGCCGGTTTTGCGATGGCTGATCTGGAGAACATTAGGGCTACCCTTCTGGAGTTTATTTTAGATAGATATAATTCATTCATTCTCTACTAAATATTCTGGCGTTAATAAATCCCATACGTTTAAAGTTTTTTGAACATAATTCGACTCCCTCAGCTGCATTTAAAAACATCTCCCTAGTTTTTGGTTCAGTACTTTGCTTCCCTTCCGAATATACTTCCCCTGTCTTCTGTTAGCTCATCCCTGGTGCAGGATTAGGGTAAAATTGTGTAAAATTGGGTTTCCTTGTCCCGTATTCAGCCATTCCCCTGCCAACGTCCATGCTATTCCTCGCGATTTGCCTTCAATATCTTTTGCTACTGCTACTTACTGCTGTCGGTTCCAAATCCAAAGGTGACCACCACCTGTAGGCTCCGACAGTATAGCTGCTTACTTACTCCCTAGCCGTGCTCCATATCATATGTAGTGCAAGTGAGTTCCGCACAGTCACCATCAAATTATCACCACTGCATCAACCAAAGATAATAATGTTATTGGAATTTTGGCCGAATATATTATACTAGCTGGCAATACCCGAGGCGGCTTAACCGGTATTTCCCGACAATTGTATTGCTAGGCCTATCTAATGCAGAATGCAGTGTATGGTAATTCAAAAAAACCGGGCTGTTACCGGTTCCGCCAAAATCTGTATTAACTGGTACCGTGAATTAAACTTTTAGAAAAGAGGCCTATAATGAGCACTCGTTAAATTTATACCACATGCCAAGTCCCAGCGCAATCCCTCCACCCGTTTTGGAGGAGTTCACGCACAACAGAGAAAGAGAGAGATAATTTGACTTTTATAGGTATAGATATACTGTTGGTAGCCACTTTACAGGCCACCCGGTTATTAAAGCTGGGATCCATCATAACATCCACAGATCTGGAAACCCACAGGAACTTTCCATTCTCTGAAAAGCATTCCACCAAAGTTTCAAATTATGTTACTCATCACTCCTGGAACCTCAGTTGTTGATCTCGTTTCTCATATCAAGCTGAGTTTTTGAATCGATGTAGCTGGAATAAATTGATTCTGACTTATTCTGGTTCATTCTGCTTTCTCTAACATTATATACCACAGGGATACGAGGTTCTCTATCTCCATGACAATGGATGGCTTAACGCCTGAACATATTTTATTTTCTTCTGACAGAATTGTAGTGCATCTGATAATCTCTGTCTCAATTGTCTAGAAGTTGTAATGTTCATGGCATATTCATATTGCTTTTCTTTCATCCAAAACAATATGAATATTAATACTAAGAAGTTAAAGTGTGTCTTTTTATTTATAGAAAGTTGAGGCCGTTTTTTACTCCTATTTATACTCTTACTCTTGTATATTTTAATTGATAAACACGCTAATAAGGTTCTATTTTTAATTACCATTAATACTTAGACAATCGAAGTATAGTTAGTTATTAAGTCGTTCGCACGAGTTACTAAGTTGTTCTCACGAGTTTGTAAGTCATTCAAGGTCACCGAGTTAGTTATTCACAGGACTTATTATGCGATTGGAAAATACTAAAGTCTTAAGAAATTCAAATTCATATTTGAACCATAGTTAAACTCAGTATTCTAGAGCGAAGGTAAATCATGTGTTCTTGGGGAGTAGTGCTGGGGACTAGTAACTAGATAGATACTTATACTGTTAGTAGTAAACACACGGTATACGGTAGTTCGTTCATTGCCAATTTTTGGAGCTAACCTCACATTTATTGGTCTTCATCTTAAAAATCCTCTCTCTAGTAATTTATTTTAGTGGTCTATTGGTCTACTGCAAACAAATTTTCAAATATTTCAATTATATAAAATTATTTTATATGTGACATCCATCACATCGCTGTTTTCTGGTACCCCAAAGTTTCAAAATTTGAAAATGAAGAGATGCTATTTTTGGATCATAAAAATTGGGCGTACTAAAAAAAGTTACCATATTTATATTTTACAAATGTGCCAAATATTGATTTACCTTCCACTTCGGGCAGAGGGCTTTTCCATTTTACCTTAGTAGGACTGAAACAGCTGCAGTAGTAAATTAGTCCGGTTTTCAGGACGTAACCAGTTTAATCCTTTTAGATGACGTATAAATTCACCCCAACGCCATATCGCCTATATAACAAGCTGTGGTTGCACCCACGTATTATGTGCTAATAACTATAAGTTCCAGAAGAGTTATTGTATGTTATTATATTGTATTTTTGCGTATTTTTGATACTATATGGTCGTGGTTATTGGATTGAACAAGTTGACGTCAACAGGTGATCCAATAAGCTCACTAAGTTTAGTTGTCCTGATTTTGAGAGCGCTTGTTCTGTAGTTTTTGTGGAAGGCTGTGCTGGGAGCATGCATTCGCCTAGACGACTGTATAAAAAATAAAAGAATACTGTAATAAGCATGGATTTTTTTTACTTACATAGTTAAAAAACTGTTTAAAATCATATTACAATAATACTTTAAATTATAAACAAACAAACAATTTATCAAAAAGTATAATGAGAGTTATAAACCGCATTAAAAAATTATTTCACATGAGGGTTGATATGTATTTCGTAACGGAGTATCATAAGAGCAGCTGTTTTTTCATACCAATCCCGTATAATATTAGAATGCAATTTCTTTTTATTGCCAGCAGATGGTCATTTCTTCCAAATCAACATTTCGGCGCAATTCATTCTTCTAAAGTTTATAACACGATTGTTAATTGCCTTCATGAATTACCAATGCAAAATACCTACAAGAAGCTGTAATAATAATAACTGTTGCCGTTGAGTGATAGTTTTATAATTGCAATAATCGATTCTTAAAAATAATTTTTTCCTTATTTAGTCAACACGATGCAAACTATTGGCGGTGATTGTTGGTCATATGTATGTATGTATGTGTGTATGTATGTATGTATGTATGTATGTATGTATGTATGTATGTATGTATGTATGTATGTATGTATGTATGTATGTATGTATGTATGTATGTATGTATGTATGTATGTATGTATGTATGTATGTATGTGTGTAAATATGATATTTATTGACAGCTGTTTAGTCAATGTAGTATGAAGATCTAGGTAAAATGGAATGTATCCAAATTGCACAAAAAAGTAAGCGTGATCACGTATCGGTCCTGGAAAATAACATAGAAAAAAAAGTCTAAAGTGTAGAAGAAAGAGAAATGAGAGAAAAAAAGAAGAAGAAAAAAATGTAATCGTAGGATACGAACACAAATTACTATATTAATAATAACTAATCTAATAGCAAGCGGGTAAGAGTTACTGGGAAGTTGTTCGAATATACACACAAATACATATATTTACAAGTAGTCTAATATAAACCTGATAATTGCGAATTTAAACTTTATGGCGACTTTCCACGTGACACAGGCCTGTCTGCACAGCATCAGCCAGCAGTAATGGCAGACAGCTGCAGCTGTACCGCTATACAGTGGTATTAGATGCTGGAACAATCTAGGGATAGGAGGTATGAGGCACTTTTCTGGTTTAAAGGTAAACACAAGAGTCTTAATGTCCTGATTCACACCCCCTAAACTACAAAAAAATATAGAATCAGGACATTAAGCCCAAAATACTTCACAGCCCCTAGGGCCATCAAAGGTCTTATATTATTTATATTGGTAAATATTATATTCTAGTGAATCAATCAGAGTACTTATTGAGACATACAGTAGTTCTTGAATTTGAATGCCATTTATCTGATGTTGTTTGATATATCCCAATATATCCCAATTGGGCAAGAAAATACTTGCTCTGAAAATACTATATCCTGAAGTGAAAGATATTACCACAATTAAGTTGAGTAAACCTACTGCTGTGCAGTGCACAGAGTGGTGCACAGTGTGCACCACTCTTACACTACCGGTGACCGGTACACATTTCAACTTAATGAACTTATAGCTGAATTACAACATTACTTCGATACTACAATACTACAATACTCCGATACTACAATTTATTCATTTTGGACGGATCCATCATGGATGTCCTTATTTCTCACGCGTGTTTGTTTGCACACACGTCTTCTTGCACTTATGTTGATGGATCTTTGGATGAAACTTTGATGATAGGTTCATTATCGGACCTACTTGTGTATGGGCCCATGTGAAGAATACCAGACTTTCTGCCGTTATATTTCACTTTGCAGTTACCCCCATGTGAAGAATACCATGTTTTCACCAAAAACACAGGTTACAGAAGGGCTGAATCAAACCTAAACAATAAACGAATTAGTATATGTACGTACAGGTTATAAGACAGAATAAGCGCTATAAAACACTTAAAAAAAGATAAATTGGTCTTCATATATCAATCTTCATATCTAAAATTCCAATAAAATGTCGACCGAAAAGTAAATTCCTACTGGAGCTTCAGTGTGGAGGTAAGTAATTAGCAGTGTAATTGAGAGAGCTGTCGAGCTGTCTGTTCCGCAATGACAACTATTGGGTTCTCCTCATTCGTTATTATTTTATTTCTTATTAGGCTACCCTGCTTATGCTTAGGCATGTAATTTATTACAACAACATTGATAGAAATGGATCCGTCCATATTGCCAGCTCTCCCTGGCAATCTTGTTCTCTTATCCATTGGTCATGGATGCACATTGACTAGCGTATAAGTGTATAAGTGAGTAGCGTTACATTGTTATGCAACATTGATGAACGGATTGTATCTGTGGCTGTTCTTAATTTACTTTTAGTGTGATGAATTTTTCTAAGCAATTACTTTATCATATGATACTCTTTGTCCTTGGTCGGGCAATATATAGCAACACATCTTCTATGATGGAATTCAGGATTTACTGTCATGATTTGAGATTGTCCTGAGGGCGCTGATTACAGTTTATTATTTCAGCCCAATCAATATTGGATGCAATCCTACAAATTTCGTTCCAATTTGCTTTAGACCAGTCTCTGTTCTGAGTGGTAGAGAATATAGGTTCAAATGGGGGAAGACAACCCCCATTAACTACGAAATTATCACTGTGGGTGTCTACAAGACCAAATCAATCACCAACAGAGAAATTATCAGTTAAATAAGACCCATTCGTAAGCAACAAATCCAGAATACCGGCAAGAATAATAGATCCCAATCAGATAATGCATCCAGGTGGAGAGCGCAAATGAAGCTTTTGCGCTGTGCGAGTGCATGGCCGACTGGCCATGTCCATGTGGTAGTGTTCTAGAATATTAGGGTATTACTAGAGTCATTATTAGCAAAAATATATATAATAATAATGTCATAAAATGTATAGATAATTACAACGGAGCTGGTGTTACTACAAAAAATATAAACTGACTATCAGTCATCAACTAACCTCATCCAATACTAGAATGACCACCTCCATGAACCCAGCCATGGCGTCTATGTAGGCGCTGAGATCATGGAACTCCCGCTGGATGGTGTCAATACGTTGCCAACACGATGCGGTTCCAAAAGAAAGTTAAAGAAGGTAACTAAGTTTGAAGTCACTAGTAATGGACATAAGATTGAAAATAAAAAGGAAGTTAAATATTTAGGCGCCACATTGGATAACTGCATATCAGGAGAAAGTACAGTGAAAAATATTTTCTCGAAAGTTAACAGTAGGCTTAGGTTTCTATACAGAAATAAAAATAGTTTAAACACCGACTCCCGCAAGTTACTTTGCCTTCTTTAATACAGTGTCACATGGACTATGTATGCTCTTCTTGGTATGAAGGCTTAACCAAACAGCTTAAATCTAAATTACAAGTAGCTCAGAATAAAGTAGTACGATTTATTCAAGACTACAAACCTAGGCACCACCTAACTCCAGATGACTTTTCTGAATCTGGACTACTTAACTTAGATAGTAGAGTTAAGCAGCTACGTCTTAACCATGTGCATAAAGTGTATAATGGTTAATGTCCCAATTACCTAAAACAAAAATTCAACAGAGTACGCGATACACACTCATACAGTACCAGAGCTAGTGCTTCAAACTTCTACCTCCCGAATTGTAAATCCCTTGAATCTGATACTTTCTTTTTTAACGGCATTAAAAATTGGAACGCTCTGCCTAATGAAATTAAAAACCTAAATAATCAACATTCTTTTAAATCTGCAGTTAAATCTCACCTCCGTGTGCAATGTAAAAATAGGTAAAATAGTCCTACAGTAAGTTATTAGTTTATTAATTATTTACTATTTATACTGTAATTACGTTTTATAATAAATTGTTCTGTACATTACATCTTTATCGTTGAGTCGGACATTGTCACGCTCTCAGTAAAGTCCAATTAAGTCCAATATATATAAAATAAATAAAAATGGGCTGAGTGTGTCGCCTTGTAGAACCCCTTGCATCTGGCTAATAATTTTTGATTTTCGAAGGCCATCAAAGTTTTACTCAGAATCGCTTTAATTAATTTCAGTAGGTGCCCATTTACCTTGAATAAAAATTCTAGTTTGTATAAAAGTCGCGATCTCGGGACCGAGTCGAACGCCTTTCTGAAATCAATGAAGGCAGCGTAAAGAGGCCGCTTAGGTTCCGAAATATTAAATTTGATTCTATTTATTAGTTCTTGTAGCGGTTGTTGAGTAGACCATCCGGGTATAAAGCCAAATGGTTCCAGTGGAATTTTCCGGTTCAAAAATTCGTGCAGTCTTTTCATCACTAATCCTGTTACTATTTTGTAAGGGTTACACAGTAGCGATATACCCCTATAACAATCCATGTCATCCCGAGAACCTTTGCCCTTGAACGGAACTTTCATAAGGCTATTTTTCCATACAGTTACTAGGCGCCCCGTCGCTAGACAGATATTAAATAAGAGTAGCCAGAGAAGAACAGTTAAGGAAACTGAAGATTTCAATGTTTCATAAGGTAATCCATCGGAACCTCCCGATTTACCATTGGGTTTACTTAGAAATTCATTCTTTATTTCTTCCTCGGTAAAATTCCTGTTACAAGCGTCGTTGACGTCATCTATTCCAAGGTCAAAATCCTCCAGGTCATACAACTCAGGATTTGCACTATTGATTTGTATATGAGGATCTCTGGGTGGATCCAGTTGCATAGTGCTGGAGCTGTTTAACACCTTTGTTAAATGATTCTCCCAAGTTTTGAGAGGAATTGAACACGGTGGTTGTGAGTTAGTTAATTTGCACCATTTATAGGGCTGCGATTCGGCTTCAGCAATTAGTTTGTCCTCTATCTTACCAGTATATAATTTTTGTTTCTCTATCAATAATTAATTGCTTGTACTTTGTCTTTGATTCACATAACAATGGTTTTAGTTCGTCCTTAGAAAGAGATTCGTTAGCTTCATCTATGTTCGACTCTTTCAGATATAAAGTAGCAAAGTTTAACTTTGGGTTATTTTGTAGCTGGTTTAGATCAATTGTCCGGGTTGGTTTTGTTGCCTCAGTTGATGGAGGTGATTGAACCAGTGTTGAATCTACCTCCCTAGACATCCGAACTGGTACGTGTTTGCGAAGACCCGTAGTTACGTGATCTATAGATGTTGCTGTGGTATTTGCAAAATCCAGATCGATTTGGCTTGAGCCGTTATGGCAATAGTATGTCTTTTCCTTGGAATTGTTTTGGAGTTCTAGTCCATAATCTTCCATAATTGTGTCGATTGCAGCAGCTTTTAGGTTACCCTCCTGGTCCATACGGGTGTTAAAATCTCCTCCAAATATTATCGAATTTGGTGTCGATAAAGGAATTTCATCAAAAACATTTAATACTTCATCTACTAATTCTTCTGGGCCCATGTTGGGGTTGATATAGCAGCAAACCAGAATTGCAATATCGGTCTTCACAATAACAAATGTATCGTCTTTGGCAATGAGTTTGGGGTTTAAATGGGGTTTAACGGCTATTATAACCTCACCAATCAGGCGGCCTGGTCCCGGTGTTTTAATTGCCAGTGATTCAAAAACATAAAATTTATCGATATCAATATTACTTGAAGCAAGGGTTTCCGTAACCATTAGAAAGTCACAGTCTGAAAGAAGATCTCATGTAGAAGTGATAAGAATGACCTTAGTCCCTCTACATTCCATAAGATTGAAGAAACGTTTACCATCGGTTGGTTTGTTTTATTTGGATCACTTTGGAAAACTGACGCGCCAGGGGAGTCCGTAGCGCCGGGGGAGTCCGTAGCGCCAGGGGAGTCCATAGCGCTGGGGGAGTCCGTAGCGCTGGAGGAGTCCATAGCGCTGGGGGAGTCCGTAATGCCGGGGGAGTCCGTAGCGCCGGGGGAGTCCATAGCACCAGGGGAGTCCGTAGCGCCGGGGCAGTCCGTAGCGCTGGCGGAGTCCTTAGTGCTGGGGGAGTCCGTAGCGCCGGGGCAGTCCGTAGTGCCAGGGGAGTCCATAGCACTGGGGCAGTCCGTAGCACTGGGGGAGTCCGTAGCGCCGGGGCAATCCATAGCGCTGGGGCAGTCCGTAGCGCTGGGGAATCCGTAGCGCCGGGGGAGTCCATCGCGCTGGATGAGCCTCTCGTTCGAAGTCAATCGTCTCCCCCATCTCTGGCCACTGAAGCAGTGCCCGTTGATTGGGAAGGATGTGAATTTATACCAGCAGATGTTTGGCGTGGGATTCGTGGTCGTAAACCATACTTCTCACGTTCTGCGTTAGACATGTGGTAGTTCCGTATGGTGATTCCGCTCACCCAAATCTCTGGAGTCAGAAGTGCATCCCGATGTTCCTGGTCAGAGATGATGTGAAACGTTCGGGTCTCCGACCCTGGGTAATCGGCGAGTTGCCGGATAGAATCGAAGGGAACTTCTTCATTGTGCAAGTATTGTGAAATATCCTCCTCAGTTACCGATTTATCCAGTCGCCCAATGTGTATGTGCGCCTTCCGGGAGGGTACTGTATAAGTGCGAGACGCCGGATCAGCTCGGAGTGGGCCGTCGACCTTGCTCCCATGAATCATTGACATCCGCCCGCGCCATTCATTTGTGGGTCGTTGTGTAGCTGTGAGCAGCCTGCCAGTGCCAGGGTTCGTTTCTTGATCAGAGGCGACCAGGTTTCGCAGCATAGCGGATTTGGCACTTGATCGTCGGGTTCCTTCATTTACACGATTCGCCTGCGTAGGTCTCCCTCGTCGCTGTCGCCTTCCTCCTACGGTTCCCCATGGGCCGTTCTTTTCTCGAGGTTCCTCTAGGACTACCAGTACGTCTGTCTCGTCCGGTTTCCGTTGGTTCACCTGTACGGTCGCGATATGATTTTGAGTGGCACTTTTTAAATGAAGCAGCAACTCGTTCTTCGAGTCAATAGATTCTTTGCGCGATTCCGCCAGTTTATCAATTTAAATCGTAAACATTGACACCATATCAAGAAGGTTGTTGATCGCTTGTTTCTCCTGTTCGATGGTAACGTAGTTCTTTTGTTTGAACGTTCTAATCATGGCTATTATCTCTTGCTGAGTTTTAAATAAGCTTCCGCCATTTTAAAAAAGTAATATCGTAAATAATTATACGCAGTGCAGTGCAGTAATAATATATTTTAATCTTAATAATAATTATTCAACATCAATTATTATTTTATATGTCTTGTATAAGATTGAGTGTCATAAATACGAATTTGCGTAAGAGATATATTATATGTATGATAATCATAGCCCACATATTATATAAACAGGAACAACTTCCAAAAACACACAAATTAACTTTAATATGAGTTAAAAATATGTAAACATTATATATTAAAAATAACATAATATGTAACATAATTAACAATATCTTGAAGTTTGTCATAAGAGAACCCTTCGACTGATACATCTGAATGAATAACGTTTTATAGTTCCTTGCAAATATTTATTCGCCACTCAGAATCATTCAGTGCCTGTGCGTATTTTAAGTTACCTACTAAATTACGTGTTCAATCACATAAATTTAAAACATTACATTCGTTTGCTATCCTACGCAAGTTAAGACCAGTCAGTCCTACTACGACAATCCGAATGCACCAGTTGAGCCATGAATCTGACAACTAATTTGTTAGAATTCAATATACTATCAACAAAATTTATATTCCGTTTACATAACATAGTTTTAGGATGGGGGAAACTTACTATACCTTCAATAATAAATGGATGGGCGTTATAGGGTAATCAAAATACACTTCTTATATTATTATTCCAGGCTGTAAATATTTTAACACAATTATTTGAATATAAGTCCCAACAAGGACTGCCCTAGAAACTAGTTGCATATAGTTTCTGTATTTGCGCAAGAACATCTGGATTCGCAAACCTGAATTCTTGACGCAAATTCGACAGTTTTCTAATAAATGCACCGCGTTTCAACAGTATGGGCCGGTTGTTCAAATGCTCCCTTAAAGATAAGGGATCCCTTAACTTTAAGGTTTCATCGTTAAATGTCCATTTAACTTTAATTTCGGTTGCTCAAAAGTTAAATGTACATTTAAGTTAAGGGAAAACTTAAGTAAGCTACACAGGTTACTTAAAAATGGTTTCTAGAAAGAAAATTCATTTTAGCTATAAATTTACAAAGGATAACTTGCTTTTTAATAGTTAATTTTAATGGTTATTTATTTGCATTATACTGTCATTATGGCATTCGTTCCTTTCTTACTAATCTCAATACAAGAAAGAAAGTTAGAAAAAATAGAACTAAAATAAATCCACTGAATTACTATAATAGCACTGAATTCTTCCAGCGCTACCGTTTTACAAAGCCAACATTTGCCTACATTTGCGACCTCGTCAAACACGATCTAAAACGTCAAACTAAGTGCAACAAAGCTTTGAGTGTTGAGTTACAGCTAGCAGTTACTCTGAGGTTTTACGCATCGGGTTCCTTCCAGAATGTGGTTGGTGACACATTTCCAATATCGAAAGTCTTGTGTTAGCAGGATAATTTTTCGAGTAACGAACGTTCTCCTGAAACATTTAAATAAATTCATATGTTTGCCAACCAGCGAAGCTAATTTGCAGAAACTTAAGGAGGACTTCTTTGCGGTTTCTGGTGTCCCTAGCGTAGTTGGCGCGATCGATTGTTCTCATGTGAAGATAATAGCACCACCTGGGGACCAGAGTGTCTACTACGTCAACCGTAAAGGTTACTATAGTGTAAATTTTCAAGCCATCTGCGATGCAAATTGCATATTTCTGAACATTGTTGCCGATTGGCCTGGCATTGTGCACGACTTGTGCTCGTGTTTTAAAGAATAGTAAAGTTGGAATTGATTTCGCAACCGGCAAACGTAACAGAATTCTGTTGGGAGACAGCGGGTATCCTTGTCAGCGTTGGCTACTCACCCCACTCCTAGAGCCAGATATAGAACGATAGAAGCGAGGACAAAAAGGCGTTACCCTATAAGAACTATACAGCCTAGAAGAAAACCAGGAATGTGCTAGAATGTTTCTTTGGTATCCTTAAACGTCGGTTTCACTGCCTCCATGGTGAGATGAGAATGCGACCCAAGAGAATATGTTGCATTATTGTAGCATGCGCGATACTACATAACATTGCTATGATGCGGGGAGACCCACTCCCACCAGATACGGAGGACTATGAAAATCACCAGGTCAACGAAAACTATGAAGGTGCGCAAGATGGCCAGCTCTTCCATTCTAATTTCATATTGGTGTATTTTACATAACCAAACTATTCTAAATAATTATTAACCAGTCGGTACATCATATTCATTAACGTCAATATGGTTAATTTGTAATTTTATAATTGGTCAAATTTATACAAATATTAAATAGTAGGGAGGACCGTTATAGTTTTTGCTGTAAATAATTAATTATTATCCTTTAACTTGGCTCTGTGAGGTTAATGAACTACAAAGTGTGGGGCGAGCGACGAAAGTGAGCGAGCTTAGCATACAGGTACCACTAACTCAATCGGTGTGTCTGTTGCTCTGTCGATCTGTTGTTCTGTCATTCTGTTGTGTCCAATTTTAAACGTTAATAACTCTTAATGTTAATGAAATTTAACCAAACTTGGTACACATGTAGTCTGGCCAAAGTTTAGAAATTTTCCAAGTTGAATTTCCGTGTAGCCTTAGAGAAGCTAAGATAATAGCAATTAATTAGTTAATTAAGTTGATTACGGTAAAAACTGCATTTTCAACCTGCCTGTTAACCCTATTAAACCCGGGGGGGGGGGGGGTCAATATGACCCCCCCCCCGTGGTTTTTTTATTATAATTCTAAAACAAACGCAGTTGGGAATCTGAAATTTTATGACTTTTCCTAGAAATCTATTGTCTTCCAAGTAGTGAAAACCGTTTTCAAAAATATTGGGTAGTTTTCGAGTTATAGCACCATTTTTTAACCCTACTTTTGGCACTTTTTTTGAGACGTTTTTTGAAAATTACATTTCATTAAATATTAATTGTAACATCTCTATTTTTGATTTACACCGGTTTTTTGGTATTAGCAATTCGATGGAATTCATATAAATTGTTTTAGAAATTTCAAACTTGTTCTTTTCGGCGGGTGCCAAATTTTGGTGCCAGCACCAAATTTTGAAATATGTCAATTTTGTAAATTGATTGTTTGAAACTTGTTTTTCACGCAATCGGGGTTTTTTGGGGTTCTGGTTTTGATGAAATATATACGAGTTGCACCAAGCGTATCAAACTTGTATTTTTCGGTGCTGTGTGCAAATTTTGGTGCTAGCACGAAATTTTGAAAATCCGTTCAATATATAAATTGCTTGTGACAATTTATTTCTTGCATTTTAGAGGTTTATGGCTGTTCTGAATTCAATGGAATATATAATTATCGAACTAGACATCTCAAACTTGTATTTTTCGGAAGTGGGTGCAAAATGTGGTGCTAGCACCAAATTTTGAAAACCATCATATATATAAATTGATTGTGTCATCTTGTTTCTTGCGTTATACGGGTTTGTTAGGGTTCTGAATTCAATGGAATTAGTAAAAATGTAATAAGAGTTTTCAAACTTGTATTTTTTGTCAGTGGGTGAAAATTGTTGTGCCAGCACCAAATTTTGGAAAATGAGTAAATTGATCAGTAGATAGTATCATCTTGATTCTTGCGTTATACGGGTTTTTGAGGGTCCTGAATCCGATGGAATCAATAAAAACAGCACTGGACATCGCAAACTTGTACTTTTTGGTTATGGGTACGAAATTTAGTGCTAGCACCAAAATTTGCCAAATTACGCCGAAAAATACAAGTAGCAATGATCTGGCATATTTGAAATGTATTCCATTAGAATCAGCGCCCAAGAAAACCTGAAAATGTGCATTTATAGCATCGTATAAGTGAATTGAAAATTTTGTGTTCTAACTGAAAAGTGCTGGTTACTTGTTTTTTTCATTTTTTTCCTACGCATAGAGGACTAAACAGCCATTTATGGTAATCTTATCATTTTTAAATATTTTCAAATGTATTTTGCGCCCCAGAAAACCTGTATTGAAAAACAATTAGCCGAAAAATGTAACTTTCAAATTTTGTGAAAATTGTGCACTACTTGTAATTTTGGTGCTGCAATATTACCACCCCAGTACATTTTTTCGAAATTTTTTTTTTCGGTCAGATCCAGACTAGTGATACCTACGTACAAACAAAAAATCAGACGTTTTCGTTAATATTTGTAGATTTTAGAGGGAGGGGTCAATATGACCCCCCCCCCCCGGTATTTGTACAGCATTTTATAGCCCGGTACTAATAGGGTTAAAGGAAATTAATTATTTAACAGTATAAGATTTAAATAATTATACTTAAAAATTATACAGATGTAATCCTCATACCCCATTCTATTATAGTTTTTAATTAGTTCAAGTGATTTGCTTTAATAAATGTGTCTTTAATTGATCTAAACGTAATTAAAGCGGCACAATTATTGAGTACAAATTTAATCCTGCCCATTATTGGTTAACATAGTCTCTGCGGGGGCGTGTAGAGCTGCTAGCTGCTCGGAGATGTTGGTGTAGCCTTACCAGAGGCGAATTGTACTGTAATAGACAGCCAGTAGTATTGCTATAGCAACCCAGACATAACTCCAACCATACACTGCCTGTATTTCAATTCCTATTGACTCTATACTATAAATTTTGTATTTCTTACTATCTCAGGTGACAGAAGATATAATGACTGTTGTAGGCTTATATCTGAAATAGTTTATTCCGCAATATATTTGTCTGGTTATTTTTTAATTGAATTTTTGCAAAGTAGTAAAATTAATGATCTTAAAAATAATGTCGGTAGAATTAATGGATCTGGTCTGTCGGTAGAATTAATGGATCTGGTCTGTCGGTAGAATTTATGGATCTGGTCTGTCGGTAGAATTTATGGATCTGGTCTGTCGGTAGAATTAATGGATCTGGTCTGTCGGTAGAATTTATGGATCTGGTCTTCGGTAGAATTAATGGATCTGGTCTGTCGGTAGAATTAATGGATCTGGTCTGTCGGTAGAATTAATGGATCTTGTCTGTCGGTAGAATTAATGGATCTGGTCTGTCGGTAGAATTAATGGATCTGGTCTGTCGGTAGAATTAATGGATCTGGTCTGTCGGTAGAATTAATGGATCTGGTCTGTCGGTAGAATTTATGGATCTGGTCTGTCGGTAGAATTAATGGATCTGGTCTGTCGGTAGAATTTATGGATCTGGTCTGTCGGTAGAATTAATTAATGGATCTGGTCTGTCGGTAGAATTAATGGATCTGGTCTGTCGGTAGAATTTATGGATCTGGTCTGTCGGTAGAATTTATGGATCTGGTCTGTCGGTAGAATTAATTAATGGATGTGGTCTGTCGGTAGAATTAATGGATCTGGTCTGTCGGTAGAATTTATGGATCTGGTCTGTCGGTAGAATTAATTAATGGATCTGGTCTGTCGGTAGAATTAATGGATCTGGTCTGTCGGTAGAATTAATGGATCTTGTCTGTCGGTAGAATTAATGGATCTGGTCTGTCGGTAGAATTAATGGATCTGGTCTGTCGGTAAAATTAATGGATCTGGTCTGTCGGTAGAATTAATGGATCTGGTCTGTCGGTAGAATTAATGGATCTGGTCTGTCGGTAGAATTAATGGATCTGGTCTGTCGGTAGAATTAATGGATCTGGTCTGTCGGTAGAATTTATGGATCTGGTCTGTCGGTAGAATTAATGGATCTGGTCTGTCGGTAGAATTTATGGATCTGGTCTGTCGGTAGAATTAATGGGTTCACATGTCTGATGTATGGTGGAGAAGGAGTACTATGTGAACCTAGAACCGATATCGATTCTTTAAGACTCCGCTTATTTACAAAGGGTAAAGGTTTGGAAATGTTACCACCCACTAAAGACGCACTTGAACTGCATTATATAAGGGCCAATCATCAAACAAAGATTTGGCTGAACACCAACTCGGCTTCGGAAGACCATTTATTATGTGGTTGTTGGAAGATGGCATCTGGAGTAATGAAGATTACTTGGACTCGACTGCAGCCAGTCCCGAAAGCTTGTGTGGAGCTTGTTTATTGTAGTTGTAAACTGAAGTGTAGCACTGCTCGATGCAGTTGTTATAAACTTGGCCAAGTCTGCCTTCCGGCATGCAATTGTGAAAGGACAGGATGCTGCAATCCCATTGGACAAATTAATATAACAGAGATCGAATAAGGATTCATAGTTTAAACGCGTATGATCAAATTTCTTAAATAGATAAATTGGAGGTAACGGTACGCGGTACGGATTATTAACTGTAGTTCTCGATCGATAAACGCCAGAGATACTTCAAAATTCATATTTGTATTAAACAATTATTTCCCAAAGACACAACAGGATGTTGATTAACAGTCGAAGGTTATAGCTATGCGACGTGTTTCACATTTAATCTCCCAAAACTCTGGAAAGGTATAAACTGAGGAAAACTGCATTATAGTTACCTGTAAATTAAATTCTTATTAAATTGTCTTATTTGGTCTGTTGCTATGGTAACCTGGACTGTAAATGTCACCCGAATGTGTACAATATGACGGGAAGTATCAACATGCTACTTAGCTGTAGAGATATTTTTAAATAATTACAAATATGGGAGCAAATATTTGAGTAAAGGTACGCGAATTCTCTACTTAAACTTAATATTTTGATACTTCTGAAAATTACTCAGGTCCAAATAATGGGCTTGTGTCTGCGACATTGGATGCTATTTGATATTATAATACCCTTGATGTGTTCCCAGGATGTTATTTAAGTTGTGTGATGGGTTTTTTAATTTTAAAACAGTTTGTTGATTTTATCAGGAAAAGGACAGGTGAGAGAAAGCAATTATTAAATTAAATTTCATAAATCTGTTGCTAAGGCGGTAACTAGGGCCCGTTTGGAAGAATGGAAGGGAATTTCGGAAATTTTTTTCTTCTCCAAAGTATTTATAACTGTTTCAGGACAACATTGATCCATTTTGATTAACTTTCAATAAACACACTGGTTAAGAGACGAGATTTACTAACATTCACCATGAACTTGTATCCTAAAATCGAAAAAACCCATTTTTGAGCAAAAAACTTTGAAGCCTAAAAAAAGGCATTAAATCAAAAATGCAGAGGTGGCATCCAGCCTAGCCGGATTCGCCATGTCTTGAAGTACAAAAATCAGGTGGATGCCAACCATTAACAAAAAATGCCATCTAAACTTAATTTTCGGGAGTTGGCAGGTAGACTAATACGTAAATACTCTAAACAGTTAGTCTTTCTTGCGCGGACGGCGTTTACGCAGTTTTTTAAAGCTAGCCAGAGTCTTTTTCTCTTTGGGACGAGCCACTTTACAAGGAGGGCTATAACTCCTGGGTGAAGGGTGCAATATGATTGCATCAGAGGGTGTAGGATTAGGGTCGGTGTATCCGCCGGTCGAAGTGCCGGGTTGGTTGACATCACGTCGGGGGAGAGGGGTCTAACAGCCTTTAGAGCGCGTTTTAGGACGGCCGCTCTTACGGGTCCTTTACGAGTGGTCTGAACGAGCGCCGTGGGTGGACCATAGGCAGTCAGAAACTTCCTGGGTTTAATGGTTCTTTCCAACTCGCGTTCGCGGGCTCGGTATTCGTAAGGCCGTTGATATACTTCCTGTAACTCGGGGTGTGAGTTAACAAATAAGTCTCCATAGCTCGGATCCTGACGGATAAAATTGATTAAGTTATAGGAGTGAATGTCGCTAGGATTAATACTCCTGAGAAATTTGCGTACGAACTTGGTTGAAATACATTCTCCGACGCGCTTCAGTAGTTCGTAACTCGATATACGTGATTTCTGTTCGACAGAAGCGAATAGATAAGGATGGAACGCATAAACTCCTTCGTAAGCGCGTCCAGGATAATAGCGATGGCGCGAATCACAATGTAAATCAGCGTTCGCTTCCCAAGCTCTGATGTAACGTAGTGTAATCATTTCATCTACGCTTTCCAAATCGTGATTAAAAGGGCAATCGAAACTGGCGTGTCCCTTTAGTTGACAATGGTGACATTGAGTCATAAATTGAGGGCAAACCGCAAAAATGTGCAAGTTATTGAGTCTGCAATATGCACAATAAATTTCCATCGCCGGTTTTTCGTGGAAATAGGAACAGCGAATATAGTTCGGGAGGATCAGTGATACTGCCAGGACCAAAAGTCCGAAGTCTCACTGGGAAATGAGGAGGCCTGACCGAGTATTCCGGAACTCTGATCATGGGTTTATTTAGCGATCGTTTAAGACGAGCGATCGTAAGTGATACGTCGAACAGGTTTCGCTCGAAACTCCCGTAAGTATAACGCGTAAAACTGTGTTTAGCGCAACGTCTCCGCGGATGTTTATGTCTTTCAGTTTGTTGGTTGGGTCTAGGGCATTCGTCACAACAATACCAAAGACGTACGTCCTGTAGAGGAAACGCGGGTGATCGTTCTCCAGCTCCGCAATATTCTTCCATTTGTTCAAAACTATCCGGGATAACAGGTAGTGGACGAGCGGCGGTAAGATACATCATAGTGAAATAGAGCCGTTTGAGCTCTACCATAGGGTCATGATGTATACCTTGAGGATATCGAGTCTCTAGGTTCTGCTGACTGGCGATGTTGAGATAGGTTTCTCTCAAAATTCTAGGTAGTCGTTGAAGTCGATGCGTTTATCCGGTTCTTCAACGTTTTCTCTTTCCAGTCTGTTACGAATAGAATTTTCGTGTTCTATTCTCGGTTTATCGTTACGACTCCGCTGGGTATGATATTTAAATAGAGCCATTTCCCTTTCGGTGTCTACATCGTCCGTATCATGTAAATCGATAGGATGGCCGGTAGTTAAGAAGTCCATACACGTACCATTACGATGCGTATAGCGAGCGGTGAATTTTCGATAGTCCAATTCATGCATAAGTTGCTCTTGGGACATCGGCGGTTCGATGTAACGGCCATCGTCTTCCGTAATGGTTGGATCGGCTTCACCGCGTATCAAGCTATCCACAAATGCTTGTAAAGGTAGAGTATATCGCTCCCTGATACCAAGATCATCTTCTATCAACTCCGTCATATCTGCTATTTGGGTTTATTAATATTATAATGAGTTTATGTTTAGGTGAGCGGGCGTCGCTGCCTACCTTTCTTTGCCCCTGGACAGTGGGATTCTCAGCGCCGATGTACCGTCGTCGCGGTGTTTACGCCAACATGTAGCAACAGCACGACAACGATAACCGGCACAAGTCACTCCACTGTCCGTCCCAAAGGCTTGAATCCACTTTAGGTTCTTTCTATAGGAGAGTTGGGCTACTTTCACAATTGCGACTAGCTACTGTAAACATACTTTAGCAGTAACATTCACCTATAAACACACAAATTCCACACAACTGTCACCAATTGTACACATACAGGCCATTTGTCCGTTAGTCAGTGCCTTCCAGAATGTCACGTTATTACTGTGTATCTTTGGATACTAACAGTGTGCTATGCATTCTCTATGCTAGGCAATGGGACAAGCTTTCTATTGTTCTTTTCACTTGCTTCTAATTCTAGCGTGGGTGTTGCTATGGTGACATTATGGAAAGCTAGCGGTAGAATTAGGGTAATTCTCATGCATACAGATCTGGAATGCTATTTAATAGTAATTCTTTAATTGTCAATATCCTCTTTATACATGATTTTATTAATTTTATCGGCTATTGACTATATGTCGGAGATTCTCGCGCTCTAATACACTCAATAAGATGGCTCTCCGCTCCCATGATTTATTAATTAATGGAATTTTGGGAATGTTATAAATTGCACAAATGACAATTTATGAAATTCATTTAAGATATGAATTTAAATTTATTCCTGTGAATTTTATTATTTGATGGTAAAATTGACACAATTTTATTCCAGAGCATGTCTGGGGACCTAGGATCCTTAATTCTATAAAATTGTCTTTTAAGAGTATCGGTAAGTGCTGCGATATCTTAATTGACTAGAAATTTTAAAGGATCTGTATTTTACAGATTTTAATAAATATTAAATTAATATTTAAGATAGGCACCGATTTATTCCAGAACTTGTCTGGGGACGTTAACCACTGATTCTAGAATTTGTCTTTCAAGTATATCGGTGGGTGCCGCGATATCTTAATCGACTAGAATTACAGATGGTCAAAAGGTTTAACAGATTTATTTGCGTTTCACGCTACTGTTAGAGGGACATCACGCTACTATATGTATTATTTAATATAAAGTAGAAGAGCAATATCGCACGAAGCAATGTCAGTGTGAAGAGGCAAGTCGTTTCCAAGGTCTACCCAGAGCTTGGTTTAGCTGAGACACGAGGATCTGAAATTTGCATTCCTAATACTCTGCCTACCAAGAATACTTAAATATAGTAGGAGCTTTATTGTACTTTAATAAGTACTGACATGTCATCTTACTATAGTCTCGTATTTATAATATAATACGGACAGTAAGGAAAAAGAAAGAATTATTTCTCGCCGTCACACTAAATATATATTATGTGTAATTACGTAATAAACACTAATATATTGCACTAACCTACTAAATAATCTAAAATAACATTCTACTAAATAAAATTAAATAAAACGATTATAATAAAATTACATAATAATACATACATAAATATAAAATAAAAACAAATATAAAATGATATAGTCACACGCCCACTCCATATGTTATTACGTTATGGAGTCCCTAGATATTTGTCGGATTAGGGAAGTGGTCGTAGGAAGAGTATCTTGCCTTCCATAGTTTCCGGACAGTTTTCGGTCTCTTTCCAGTAAACATAAACGACCAGCTGGGCGATTGAGTTGTTGTGTTACTTTCTCCGCTCCCTTGGCCTGTCTAATCTCCGCCGTGGTAAGATGAGGAGACCATTCTTCTTCTTCTTTACTTAAGAAGTCGGATCCACCTAACCAGCCTGGAATCGAGGTATCTTAAGCTGTTGGATGCTCTCGTCCTCGTCCCAGTTATAAGGTTCTACTTGGGTAGTAGCGAGGTTCTTTATAGCCACCAGTTTTACTGACCTTATACTTTGTGCTCCTAATTTATCCTGGGGGGTGAACAACGCACCTACATAGTAATCTGCCGTTATGGTAGATTTCCAAACCTGCATAATTCCGGACATATTCAACTTAGTTTGGAATTTGGGTTGTCCAGCAAAGATGTCTTCGGCTAGTTCTTGATCGATGAATGTTCCTGTGCTGCCGGAGTCAAGGAGGGCGTTCACTATGTAACTTTTGTTAGGACCGTGAACTCTTACCTGCACTACAGGAAATTCTCTGATTCCTACGTTGGAAGTTGGAGGTTTCCAAGATGGTTGTCTGTCAAAGGTAGTTGGGGGGAACTCATTGTCGGTGTCCTTTTCATGCGTAAGTGCTCGATACACTGCGGTATTTATTAGGTAACAGGATTCGTTGGCGTCGGAGAATTCGTCCGTATAGAATCCTTCCATCTCAGATTCTTGATCAGTGTCATTTACATCACTGAATTGGACATGTAGTTCGGGCTCACTTACCTGACTCGGGTTGTCTCGTTCGAACTCACTGTGTAACAAGATGTGATGTTTCGCGCCACACTTTGCACACTTTACGTCGGAGTAACAGGTTCGCCGTTGGTGTCCTTGTCTGAGGCAATTATAGCATAACCGCTTATCCCACATGACTTCACGTCTGTCTACCAGGGATTTCTTTAGGAATTCAGCACACACACTCAAACGGTGGGGCCCGTCGCACAGCGCACATTTTGGTTTGATGTTACTCACTTTACCTTGGGTAACGTTATGCACTCTCGTTCTTTCTTCGGGCTTTCTTCCGTGAATTCTCTTAGGAGACGTAGGAGGAGTTGTTGTTACCTGTTCTCTCCTGTCACTGGTTCGAGACTTATATTTACTTACGTCTTTATAGGTCTTGTTGTCATAGTAAGATTTTGCTGTGTCTTTCCCGCTGTCCTCTTCTTGAGAAGCTTGGCTTTCGCCGTCGTCAGTATAACACACTGGTGTTACCCTTCTCCTAGAAAAGGGTTTCTCACTTACCTTATTTTCCGATGTTTTCTCTCTGGACTGCTTTATGAGTTGTAATTTTACTTCACTATCTAAGAAGGACATGAGATCAGCCATGGTAGGGCCTCGTCGTTGCTGCTCATTCATATACAACACTTTCTTGTCCCAGCGTGTACATACTCCACCCTTTGGTAAAGTAGAGACTACGGCTCCAATAACCATGGAACTCTGATATTCATGAGACTTACCTAACCAATCCAATTGTCTACAGATCTCCTGAATCTCATCGGAAAACTCTATAATCCCGCTACTAAGGAACTTTCGGGGGGCTACTAATTTTGCATACAAATACTTAGCTATATTATCCTTGTTACCATACCTGATGTTTAATGTATCCCAAACTTGTCTTAATCCATCTGGATGTCCAATAAACTTTAACGCCATTAACTTGGGAGGTCCTTCCAAGCACTTGATGAGAAATCTAAGTTTCTCTCCGTTAGATAGTACAGAGTTCTGTATGCTATCTTTGTAATATTCATTGAAAGGTAACCATTTCATCACATCTCCATTGAATTTGACGATTTCTTCCACTTTGACCGCTTGGCGGGCTTCTGTTCTAGCCATCTGACGCGTAAAGCTTTCTTGGGCCATCGTATTATTTAATATCGAATTATCGGTATATAAATTTCTCGGATTATTATCAGGTCTATAGGGAATATCATTAACAACAGGTTCATAATCACCCTTAATAGGGTTTGCTATAGGAGTTTCTACTTCACTAGCAGTATAGATGCGTGTAGGCTCCACACCTTGCGCATGTAATACTTCAGACCTAACAGGTTGACACAATGTTACAGGGGGTATTGGTATACCCTTTTGTATATTGACTAAGTTGTCGCGTTCTAGCGCGATACTTTGCTGCACTTCTTGCAATTCTACCCTACTTTCCCTTAATGTTCCCTTAAGTTGGTGGACAGTCTTCTGCATCTGTCCGAGCAGGAGATTCATCCCCCGCCGTCCCTCCTCTACCCACTCGACCGCCGAAGCGGGAGTCGCCAACATTGTAGCGGGCAGACGCGGGACGACGGGAGACAAATCTTTGATTTCTCTCTCAGCGTCCAGGACAGGGATATTCTCATGGACTGTTCTACCGGGTACAGGCAGTGTAGTACTGTGTAAAGGGAATTTAGAGTTAAGCTCTGAAAGTACAGGGTTCTCTAGCACAGAAGTGGCTTTGGGAACGACAGGCCCAATTATTTCAGGCTCATCAACTATAGTAGGGAGTCTTTTGACCTTAATAATTTGGTCCGTGGGTTCTGTACTACCTAAGTCTGTGCTAGCTGGTTGTCTTCTAACAGCTGGGGGCAAATCAGGCAATTTGTGACGGTGAGATGTTTTTCTACGCCTGCTTAGACGAGATCTATTTCCTCCGCCTTCAGGATCTGTAGTCTCGCCTTCCTCCGATGATGTGTATTCCTGGCGTCTGGGAGTAGATCGACTCATCATCTGCATTTGACTAGCAGTTAATTGTTTATTTATGTTGTCTTGCGTCTCTTGCAGATTTTCCAACTCCAGTTGGGTAGTCTCCTCAGACGCTCTCCGTTCTGCTTCTGCCACTGTCTTTGCTGCTGCTGCTTTCACTGCCGCTGCCGCTTTTGCCGCTTCTGCTTCTGCCATTGCCGCTGCTACTGCTGCTGCCTTTCGGTCCTCTATCTGTTTTTTCTTTATTTGTTCTTCTTGGACTCTAGCGAGGCGGAGTCGTTCATCAAATTTAGCTTGGTTCGCAGCTAACATTTCCGCATCGATTGCGTCCAACACAAGCTTGGTTCCTTCACTATTAGGGCGAAGTCCAGACAGTCGTCTCCTCAACTCTTTGTCTCCTAGGAATCGCTGATAGTCTGACAGATAGATGTCAATGGCGTCTCTAGTTCGCGGCTTCTCTGCTGTTGTTAATTCGCTTTCCACTTCGCTTTCCACTTGAGAAGAAGTGGTGTCGGTTGATTCTTCATAGGTTGGCCGCTCATCATAAACCGTATCCGCCATCTTCGCTCCGCGCTCGGGCGTCCGCTCAACAGTATCCGAACTACTGGAGCTATCGGGCCGCTGAGAACTAGGTTCTTGGCTAGGAGGTTGCTGCTGTTTGATAGCTGCTTCTTGATCCCGTTTGACTTGGGCCCGAGTGCTGATGATAGACCTACGCTGTTCTACTAGCCTAGGGTCTGACACTACTACTGTAGGGATGGCCTTTCTTACAATAGTAGGTGACTTAGACTTGGATCTAGGATGTTCTATACTTTGATCTTGGTCACAGATCCTTTTAATACGCTGTCTAAGTCTAATACTCATTCTAACACTTTCTAAGAGACTATCTGACAGTGATTGGGTTGCGTCTGACATGTTTGTTTACACAGTTGAATGCCTACGGCTATAAATACAGTTAAAGTAAGTCTAGTAATTCAGTATCACTGTTAGCCTAATAATTAATTACTGATACTGCTACTCAGTGTAGCGTGATATATATATAATATATTAGAATACCGGTATGCTTATAGTATATATATAAGTATTATTACAGACTAGATTTGTCACAGAGTACCGGTATATAATTTTAGCACAAATATATATAAATATATAATAGGCCTATCGTGAATACCGGTATACAGCTGACACTTATAGTATATATAATAAGTATAATTATTACAGACTAGAATTAATTACAGAATACCGGTATGATTTCAGCCTAAATTTATAGAATAAATATAATAAGCCTATTGTAAATACCGGTATGTCAATTATTTTAAAATAATTGAATTTCTGAATGTTAGGGGTTACTTGGTTACTTTACTTACTTTATTACCGTTATTTGAGCAGTAGTCCAACTGATATTAAGACCTAAGGATTGTATGACAGGCCTACTATTTTATTAATAGATTTGGATTGATTTATGTTATATATACCCGTATGAGGGGTTTTTGTTACAATATTGAAATAGATGTTACTATTTCTGGGAAGTAATCACTACACAAAAGCTGTGCGCTCTCAGTGAAGTGCTACTTATTAGACACTAAAACAGATAATTCTACTTCCTAAGTTACTTGTCTACGAATTACTTACGATACGGGTGAGATTAAATCTCTAATTAAACACAACAAAAATATTACGTACAAAATTTTAGGGTAATTTTACAGGGAACTACAAACCAGTCTAACAGAGTGTTAGATTTTCTGGTTATTACAACGGACAGGATACTACGGTATTTGAAAATAATAAGTAGTAGTAAATACACTGTGTTGTCCAGATAGGAAAATACCACCGTCTGACAACCTATAGCCGTATCGCTATAGATACTACGTTATGTATCACGGAGTGTTCCTACCTAGAAGTTAATTACCGCGGTCTACCAGAACCAACGTGCCTATTAACCACTTTACAACACAAATATACTGCCTACACTCTAATTACCTTCGGAAAGCACTGTACACTAAACCCTAAATTAGGTATGAGTACTTGTACAACAGATAATCAGTAGTTAAAAATACTTGAACAGCTAAAAGAACCACGGCATCTGCTGGAGTGACCGGTGCACAAGATCACCAGTCTTTACCTACGCCAAGCAGCCCGTGTAGTACTGGGGTTAATTTAACTATAACGGTATATATAACAAGCACAATTACTGTAGGAATAAACTTAGGGATATGAATGTTGCGAATAATCGCATAAACTCTGAATAATAAATATTACGCTACCCGTACAGAATACTCAAACAAAATACAAACCAAACGCTGGCAGACCACCACCAAGCCTAAATAAACTACAGTATGTGCAGATTCCAAAATGGTTAGTTAGTATGCGTTCTAACACGGTAGTACGACTTATTCTTTAAGAGGGGATTGACCTTACAGCTCTGGCTGCCCCAACTTACTAACTGGCACTTTATTAGACAAACTCTACACACGCAGCAATCTCTTCAGACCTAATAATAGCTAGACAACAATCCAGCCTACAAAATATCTGAGTAATAACTATTACGGTACCTGAACAGACCACACAAACAAACACAGGCCAAAACGCTGGCAGAATACTGTCAAGCCTAAATAAACTACAGTATGTGCAGATTCCAAAATGGTTAGTTAGTATGCGTTCTAACACGGTAGTACGGCTTATTCTTTAAGAGGGGGTTGACCTTACAGCTCTGGCTGCCCCAACTTACTAACTGGCACTTTATCGGACAAACTCCACACACGCCGCAATCTCTCCAGACCCAACAACAGTCAGACAACAGTCCAGCCTACAATTATCTGTACAATCTGAGCAGACTTACACGTCTTCAGCTCAATATTAACTTACATGTAAATAAAACCGACAGAAATAAGTAAAATCTCAATAAAAAACCAGGGCGGCCGTTCCCTGATTAAGTACTAAGACCTACCGGTATACAATAATCAAAATCGAATAATATTAATGTACTTATACTGGAAGTACCGGTTAGGATGGTTGGGCCTACGGACCTACAGCAGTACCGGTTCAGGTTTACCGGTCGACCGGTACTTTCAACTTTATTGCTTACTGCAATAAAGAAAATAACTGTTATTGTACGCGCTTTTGAAGACCTTTAGCAGTTTAACCTGCTAAAATTTATATGTCTTTTGGTTTATAAATAGACTTTTAGTAAATGACAAGTATTTAATACCAATAAACACAACATTAGCCGAAGCCAGCCTAGTGCGCGTCCATTCACCCGCTGGATATACCCGGGAGACTGGATTCGGATGGGGCTTAGATTTTATTATTGCAGTGAAGCCTACTGTATTATTCGATTGATCGTTAATAAATAATTTCTGACTAATATTATTCACTTTCGGGAAATATTAACAGTTCCTTTAGGACGTGGCGCTCTATCTAGTTAAACAGAGCTATGACTTATACTAAATACAACGGTAAGGCTTACGATTCACGTATAAGGCGCATTCTTTAGGAAATGCTTTGTTATCAGCCACAATCATGCACACTACCGGTACCGCACAATACTGCACACTAATCTGCCGACCGTCAATGAATTTGATCACACATAAAGAGAACAGCAATTGACTCATGTAGTGCCTATCAAATAGCATTAGATTCACTACAAACCACGATAACATAAGTCGCAATTGTTATATGTATCCCGTCTCTCTAACCTGTAGTGTATCAAGAAAATTGGGAAATTTGGGTTCTTTATAGATGTTCTCCAAATAATAATATTCAACCAACTGATACAAATAATAACAACAGTAAATAGCATTAAGACGGTAGGTTAAGATATGATATGATTGTTTGGTTAGTTGATAATTATGGCGATAACAGTTATACGTTCTATAATCTACGCCTACTAATGTTTTACTAAAAGTCTGAAACACCGAGTCATTCCAAAAGCCGATGTTCTTGGCCTAGAAGGAACAACACAACTATGACAAGAAAACAGTAAGACTGAACACTCCTAGCACGATCTGTAGAATATCTCCACATCGACAGTAAAAATCGCCCTGATTGGCTGTTAAGCTAAACAAAGAACCATGTGTCCAATGGCCGTTTCCATGCCAGCAACCAGCTGTTAGATGTCGTAATCTGAATCATCAAGGCTACACTGTGCTAGAGTATTTGACGCATTGCGGGTTTTGTGCCTTGCCATGTCTGCCAAAGCACACATATAGAAGAATGACTTTTATGTCCGTTAAAACACCTACAACGGTACTTTGCAGGCAAGGGGACTGATTATACCCGCAAAAGCTTTTACAAAAACCTTACCGGTAGGAGATCGGTACCGGTATGTAAAACCATACCGGTAGGAGATAGGTATGTAAAACCTTACCGGTAGGAGATAGGTATGTAAAACCATACCGGTAGGAGATAGGTATGTAAAACCATACCGGTAGGAGATAGGTATGTAAAACCATACCGGTAGGAGATAGGTATGTAAAACCTTACCGGTAGGAGATAGGTATGTAAAACCATACCGGTAGGAGATATGTATGTAAAACCTTACCGGTAGGAGATAGGTATGTAAAACCTTACCGGTAGGATAGGTATGTAAAACCTTACTGGTAGGAGATAGGTATGTAAAACCTTACCGGTAGGATAGGTATGTAAAACCATACCGGTAGGAGATAGGTATGTAAAACCTTACCGGTAGGAGATAGGTATGTAAAACCTTACCGGTAGGATAGGTATGTAAAACCTTACTGGTAGGAGATAGTTATGTAAAACCTTACCGGTAGGATAGGTATGTAAAACCTTACCGGTAGGATAGGTATGTAAAACCATACCGGTAGGAGATAGGTATGTAAAACCTTACTGGTAGGAGATGGGTATGTAAAACCTTACCGGTAGGATAGGTATGTAAAACCTTACCGGTAGGATAGGTATGAAAAACCATACCGGTAGGAGATAGGTATGTAAAACCTTACCGGTAGGAGATAGGTATGTAAACCAACACAAAATAAGAAACCTAAGTAAGCCGAATCGATGCATGCAATCAGCCGGCGATAATCAGCTGATTGGTCGGAAAATATGAAGTAGGGGCTAATTAAAATTGTAAGTAATTACCGGTAACTAATTAGCTGCAAATGCGAACTTTGAAATGTTTGTAATTATTAAAACACGAGACTTATAAAGTAAATTAACCAATAATATAAATATACGTAATTAACTATTAATTACATCTCAGTAATGTTATTATATTGAACGTCCATGCCACGACCGTATTATTCTCCTTAGATAATTGTATTGTTGGCTGGACCTATGTCTTCTTATTATTATTATTATAACACAATTAAACACAGTAAAATCAAATTTATAGTAATAGAAAAATATAACAAAAGCACGTGGAGAGAAGCACCCAGGCAGTAAAGCACATAAGGGGGCAACACAATGTGTAAATTAAATGTATTACCTAAACAAATAGATTTGAAAAAGCACATCTTACCCTCTTAAAAAATATATCTTCATCTTCTTAAGAAACACCAATCGTTACCCATATAATAATAAAATATTATAAAGGTTATAAAACAAACCAATTTGTGGACGAATGATCAATGTATTATGACGAATAAAGTGGTCAAAAGTCAATACGTTTTCTACGAGCCGATTGGATGGAACTGGAGACCTCTAGGCGGGGCCCTTCTCCGGGTAAAATCGACGCAAATAACAGCTGTTTACTCGCAAAAATAAATATTGACTTTAGTTTATTGTTTTGGTTAGAACAACGACCCAGCTCATTTCCCTTAATTAATAATTTCACATTGAGACGAGATATTAATTTTAATTTAATATGGTATTCATTAAAGGTAAGATAAGATTATATAAGATTAATTAATTAATTATAAGATTAACTTGGGACAGATGGTTTGCAGAAGTTACTGACAGGTATCATCTTAGAAACCGCGTGAAAATACACACGCGTGAAAATTGTCCTTAACTTTTGCTCACTTTTAAACAATATTATAATTTTTTGGACGTACAAACGTGGATAAAAAATAGTGATGTTAAGTCTACAAACTTGTTGTTCATTATATAGGCTTGCTATAACTGTATGGTACAGTAATATACCTTTTCAGGTGTGCTGCAAGTCGGTACCGGTACCCTATTTCAAGGCGTTATCTAACGAAACCGTGAACGGTACCTCAACTTACCTCGTTTCCCGCAGTAAAGGAACTGGCCGGTGTATAACCCCTCGGGGGCGATCATGGTCTCCTTGATCTTACGATATTTGTAGGGATCTCGGAACTCCACGATAGCTAAGGGAGCACCGCGCCCAGGGTCGTGGATTATATCCTTTACCTAAGAAAACAATTGCAGATAATCATAGTTGATGGTGAATGCCTAGTGCGTTTGTGGCGCCTTTAACGCTAACACTAATCCTAACATGTAAACGTAACCTTAAGACATAATCTGATAAATTTAGCGGGATTTCCCACATTACTGCAGAATTGCTATAGGCCTAGGCATATAAGCCAGGCCCCTTAATGCCTACGCAATAATGTTGAATTATGGTCGAGTCTAGGCATGCTAGGCCTGCCAAAACCTAACCAGACAGCCAAAAGAGCAATCCAAAAAGCCAAATAGTACATAAATTTCCCACAAAACCACAAGATAATACGGGCATATCACACTAGAGGCGCCACTTTGTCACGGTTCTCGTGGGCCTCGCAGGTTACAAGAGTAGCTGCCCAAACCATAATTAAAGCAGTAATTTAACGCTAACCCCGAGTCATGAGGCTCTAAACTAATAAATTTTGTGGAATTTCGGATTTTTTGCTATTGGCCCTTTGGGCAATTATGGGTTTCGCCTGACCAACAAACCCTAACCTAAAAAACAAATCAACATCCCAGTCAGTCATTCTGTTGTTTCAAAAGTTTTTCAATTGTTCAAACCAATATAAACCACATTCTCATGATGGCTACGCTCGCAATTTAATCCATAATCACATTCTGTATTTAAAAACAGTTAGTTGGCCTACTATAAATGTTAAAATATTATTGCTCGCTACGCTCGCAATTTAATCACATCTGTATTTAAAAACAGTCGGTTGACCTACTAACATACTAATACTGTACTGTATTAATGTTTACATTTCTGCAAAACATCTTTGCTCGCTACGCTCGCCTTTCAGCCTTTTAATGTTAAAATACTGTAAGCCTGCTGTAGTGTAGTATCTGAGTATAAACTGATACTAAATGATTACAATATAGGCCTTAGAATATAATCCAGTCTGACAGTAATAATTGCAAAATTTCATGGTAAATGGCTGGCGCGCTTTTCTTTTTACCAGACAGCCAGAATCCGTGTGGTGCGCTTTTTGTCAATATTCCATAGGGCCTACAACACGCCTACAGCAGTACTGGTACTTAGCAGCTTATGCCGCCTACAGTCAGTATTAGTCTGTTAGTCTTACACAATCTGACAGTCGTCAGTCACAGTTACCAGCTCACCTCTGCACCTCACTGACTGAATAGGCAGATAGGTACGGTACTGAATAAACTTTGAACTTACCACTCCCTTAATATAACCTCGACGTTCCGCAAAGTCAATTGCTCGTAGTTTAGCGGCGCCTTTCCGATGTTTTGTATGGGATTTGAATACACTTCCGCGACCTTTACGCTGAGCCCGAATTACTCGTCCCATGTCTTCTTATTTCAGTCTACCGGTACCGGAATCTATTCTGCTACCTACGGCAGTACGGCAATACTGCAAAATCAGAATATGGCTGCAGTGTAAAGTAAAGTACAGAAGTAGGCCTATGAAGAATGAAGTACAGAAGTAAAGGTACCGGTAGCGGTAAGCCTGTGTTGGTACAGCTGTCCCTGCACCCAGTCCAGCAGTCAGGCTGTACAGTGACAGTACAGCAGTAGGCCTAGTACTGTAGTAGTCTGGTAGTACACACTGACACAACAGGCTGACAGGTAGGCCTACCTACAGGACACAGGAGTACAGCCAGACAGCTACTGCTGTCAGGCTGTACTGAGCATCAGACAGTCAGAGCAACAGTCTGACAGCCAGATATACCAATATGACAGTATGAAATAGGCCTACTGCTACTGCCAGACTGCTGTAGATGTACTGCAGTTTCAACGTGCACGTACAGCTGACAGACGTAGGGTACCCGTACCGGTGCAGCAGCGGTGCAATACAGCAATATGTATAGCAGGGTTTAAAGAACTTAGATCCTACAGGGCCTGACTTTGATGAATTTAGATCTTTGCGAACTTAGGTCCTATGCGAACATAGATCCTAACTGGGTGAACTTAGATCCTATTTAGGTGAACTTAGATCCTAACTAGGTGAACTTAGATCCTAACTAGGTGAACTTAGATCTTAAACTGGGTGAACTTAGATACTAATTAGGTGAACTTAGATTCTAACTAGGTAAACTTAGATCCTAACTAGTTGAACGTAGATACTAACTAGGTAAACTTAGATCCTAACTAGGAGAACTTAGATCCTAACTAGGTGAACTTAGATCCTAACTAACTAGGTGAACTTAGATCCTAACTAGATGAACTCTTAGATCCTTATTAGGTGAACTTAGATCCTAACTAGGTGAACTTAGATCCTAACTAGGTGAACTTAGATCTCTGCACTTTATGCTATTAAAAGCCTTTGGTAATCATCATGCTAGTCACGAAGCGAACTTAGATCCCACATTGAAAGCAAATCGAACTTAGAGAAGCAAACTTTGATCACGCGTGTACTGTGCTTTGGCCGCGTTCTATCGATACTCGAGTATATATAGTGTAAGGTAAGACCTAAGTTCGTATGGGACGGATCTATGTTATGTATTTCACCCACGACCTAAGTTCGTTTAGGATCTAAGGTGCTCTCTAGGATCTAAAAGCAGTAATGGTATAGGCCTAGGCTACTGGTCGGGGAAACTGGTAGTAGTAGTGAGTGTGGAAGAACTAAGAAGGCCTACATTGTAATCACTTTGTGTACAAGCCTTTCCGTGCAGGAATATTGATCCGTGAAAACCAATTACCTCACGGATCAAATTTCCTGTTTTCATACAGGAATTTTTGATATTACCACAACTACATTACTATAGGATCGGCATGCTGCATTGCAGCTGCATTATATATATATTACATATATGATATTAAGAATGCTGTGCCGGCTTGTCGACAAAATTCCGCCGCCACAACTCCCTAGCACCCATTACATTTGCTACATCATCCACATCTTCAAGGCCAGTGTCTTATAAAATGCGTCTCAAGAAAGCCATGGGCTATGGCCACAGGCCATGGGCTAAAGCCGTGGCCACCATGCTTTTCACTCCATGAGTCCGCCAAAGCACAAGATTATGCACTGGCTGGTCCTCAAGGCGAAATCAATGTCTTTCGAAGCGGAGACGACTTTGTTCTAGAGTCAAGCTTGGGGGGGGGGGGGGGGCAATGCGACACCTCCAATGTTATATATGGTCTGGATGGACATGTGTGCATTTTACTTGACCCATTGAACCCGGCGTAGCATTCTTGTGAATGAGCCATCCAGAGATTTGGTGTCCTCAGCAGTTAGTTAGAGCCCAACATGGACTCCCATAGAGAGTACGTACTGCTGCTCTATATAATCGGACCTTAAGTTTCCGATTAATTTTATGTGACTTATTCCAAATCCTGGAAAGCCCATTCAAGGCTGCCCATGCCTTTCCCTTACGTATTCGAATTATGATAGGAATTTATTCAAAAATTCCCGATAACTAAGTATTAATTGTGTGAAAATGTCCCGCTCCCAACTAATGAAGAAATGTTTCCATTAATTAATTACGTTAACCATATTAGCACTAATGAGCACTGGGTTATTTAAACCATTTTAGCAACATACCACCCCCCCCCCCCCCCCACCCCACTGTATTTTAGTAATCGTCCAACGAATTCCTACCAAATTTTGGACTGCAGGTGAAAAAATTACACTTCCTAACCTACAAAAAGAAAATTTGATAAGTCCCAGTGTTAAATTTAATTATTTTGTTATTTTAAAAACGAATAGTTGGCTTTATTGTTTAGCTCTAGTAGGTTTTTCAAGACGCTGAATCGAATTCGTTAAGCGGTACGCTATTTTTCGGGCATCTAAGAAGATCTTTGATTTTTCAAAATATGAGATTCGTAAAATACCTAAAATACGTAAAATACTAATGTTTTGATTCCAGTGCATTTTATAGGTGTTCTGGGGTCGCTGAATCAATGTAAGATTACTCTAAAAAGCAGAATACATAGACGTACCTCATTTTTAGCACACTAATATTAGGGCGCGGAACCTCAAATGTCGAAAATTAATAAAATATGCCCAAACTTTTTATTACAATATGATAAATAACCTTGTCTTCAGGTTTCTATATTACTTTCAATCAATTGTGTCCCAAAAGCCTAAACTAAAATCACAAATCTGAAGTTTGTCAGTCTTTCTGTCAGTTAATTTTAATTTAATTTTCTGACATAAATCTAGTCTGTCGGTCTGTCGGTCTTTCTGTCAGTCAGTCTGTCAAAACTTAAAAAATAATACAAACTACTGTAACTAACATTCTCTCTATGGGTGTTTTTATAGGTGTATATTGATAAAGGACCGACAGACAGACAGACAGACCAGATTTATGTAAAAGTGAAAACTGACATCAGAAATGAAATCACCGACCTTTAGAGGGAGAATGTTAGTTAGTTTGTATTCTTATAAAACCTATAGAGTTAAATACAAACCCATGACGCATACGCCTGCGTCATAGCCCATATAGTGGTGACGCATACGCCTGCTTCATAGCCCATATAGTGGTGACGCATACGCCTGCTTCATAGCCCATATAGTGGTGACGCATACGCCTGCGTCATAGGTGCGAAAGGGTTAACAAAGATTCAGAATAAACCATAAGAAATTGCATTGAACGATTTCAAGTGAGCCACGCCCAAGTTTTTTGTGCACACAAATGAGGTATCACTAGGTGCTTTGATTTTTAGAGTAATCTCATTCGAATCAGCGACCCAGAAAACCTATACAATGATTTGAAATCAAAACTTGGGCGTATTTTCAGAATCTTGAATATTTCAAGATTTGAATTTGACGTAGGACTACTGTACGCTTATATACTTGTATTGAGCAGTATGTGTACTCGGACGCGGGTACCTTTAACTGTAAAATAGGTAATTCAGATCACCACGCAACATTTATCATTTTACAAACATTTAGCTGTATTTTCAATGAACCTAAACCACGCCCCACTTTCGACTATTCAAAACTTGACGAATCTTCTTTCCTTCGTGACATTAATAAACCCTCCAACTGGTCCTACACCGATGAATCAATATCCATAACCTCAAAGTTCGACTGTTTTTACGATAATCTCACCAACATTTGCTCCTCTCATATCCCTTCAAAATCATATACACACAAATCTCGGCCCCTCAAAGCATGGATCACTGAAAGTCTACTCAAATCAATCAGAACTAAAGACAAATTATACAGGAACTATTTAAGAAACCGAACTGAAACCAACCGTAAATGTTTTACCGACTATCGTAATCATCTCACAAAAACCTTAAAAATTGCCGAAAAAAAATATTATTCGCAACAATTTGATAACAACATTACAAATTCCCGCAAAACTTGGTCGATAATTAATACTGTACTCCACAAAACAACTTCTAAATCATCACCCAAAAAACTTATTATAATAACGAATACCTCCGCACAAATTGTATCAGACCCAACTCAAATTACAGAAATATTTAACGAACACTTTTCAACCATTGGAACTAAACTCCAAAGTACCTTACCGACTTGCACACCCCGATCCCCCCGACGCCATATATCAAATACTAGAGTGAACTCTTTTACATTAACAGAAACATCTCCAATAGAATTACAATACCGAATCCTCAACCTCAAATTAAACTGCAGTTCTAACGATCCGTTCCCCACCAAACTACTCCGACTTGCTGCTAAACCACTTTCCCAACACCTGTGCTACTTATTCAACCTTTCAATAAAGTACGGCTTTTTTCCCGATTCATTAAAAATTGCTAAAGTTATACCACTATTCAAATCAGACGATCCTACAGACCCGAATAATTACCGTCCTATATCATTACTACCAGTACTAAGCAAAATTCTAGAACAATTAATTAATGAACAACTACAATCCTACTTAAACAAATACTCCATAATTACAGAATCCCAATACGGCTTTAGACCAAAAACAACCACCTCTCACGCACTACTCTCTATAACGGAAAAAATTAACTCTATGTTTGATTGCCATCATTCAACATGCGCCTTATACATTGACCTTAAAAAGGCCTTTGATACCATAGACCACAAAATCCTTATTAATAAGCTTGAGACCTATGGTATCAGAGGCCTACCCCTTCAACTTATTTCTAGTTTCCTCTCTAATCGCAAACAATTTGTCTCCATCGACGGCATTAATTCAACTTTATTACCTCTCATTTGTGGTGTCCCCCAGGGATCGGTCCTCTCTCCCATACTATTTCTCATTTTTATTAATGACTTACCCAAAGCAACAAACTTACTTAGTACACTTTTCGCTGACGACACAACTCTACTCAACTCACATCGTGATATCCACTCATTAATATCTAGTACAAACAGTGAATTAACTAAAATCTACGACTGGTTACGTGACAATAAACTATTACTAAACCTGAAGAAAACTGAGTACACCATATTTACTAACCTTCCTATTCCTACTACCACCAACAACAGATTACAACTAAAAATTAACAACACCGATATCAAACAGACAGACAACACAAAATTACTTGGCATTTGGATAGATTCAAAACTAAAGTGGAAAACACATATAAATCAGGTACTCAAAAAAATTTCTAAATCCAGCGGTATTTTCTATAAACTTAGGCACATATTTCCTCTACATATACTCAGAACCCTCTACTTTTCACTGATCCATCCCTACGTTAATTATGGGATCCTGGTATGGGGTAGCACCCATTCCACAACACTGAAACCACTACGTACAAAAATCAATAAACTTTTACGCTGTATTACATTTTCACACTACAGATCGTCATCAATTCCCATTTACAAACAATTAAATATTTTACCACTTAACAAACTCTATGAACTATCAGTTTGCACCTTCATGTACGATATTTATTCGAAAACCATAAGCCCAAATTCCACCCTCGGTAAACTATTCCAAAAACGTTCTTCAGTCCACAACTACCCTACCCGCAGCGCCTCCCATGGCAACTTCTCAATACCACTATGTCACCTAACTTCCTCACAGAGATCAGTGAGTTTTCGAGGACCCTCGATCTGGAATTCTGTGCCACTAGAGATACGCAATAAAAAATCAAAATCGTCTTTTACGTCAAACTTAAAAAACCACTTATTTTCAGAGCTATAACATTTACCGTTAATTTTAATTTTAATATTCAATCATACAAAAATAAAGGTAATAATCCCAATAAAAATTGAAACAGAATTAAAATATATGCGAACCACAATATAGTTAAACTATTTGATTTACGTTACACAATACATACGTGTATGTGTTCGGTAATATATGCCTACATTCGAAATTTCAAAAGGACCAGGCACCCCCCCCCCCCCCCCCCCCCCCCTGTTGGTTCTGGCCACCACAGCAAGACGGCACTAGCCTGGCTATTAGTCTTCTGTGGTGGTCGTCTCACACTATAAATTTTTTTTCTTTTTTTTTTTTAAATATTGGTTAAATTTTATTGTTTAATGTTGTTAATATGTATTTAATATGTAACCAGCAGAAAGAAATAAATATCAAGTATCAAGTATCAAGTACCTGTATCTCAGCTGTTTCTCAACGAAATTCAGATATTGTTACATATTTTGGATCCTTGCAACGCAAGCTTTCTAATGATATGAAAAAATTACGACTAATGTGAAGAATGGCCACGATACGGAGGGTGCGATTTCGCAAAAGACACTTTTTTAAAACGCTTATAAAAAAAATGTAAAGGCAAAATCGAAAATTCCGGCTTCATGGGGTCAACCACGGTGAGTGGAACTAGTTGTGTTTCAAATTTCAAGCAATATGATAAAGATTTGTAGAAAAATCTGGGGGGGGGGGGTCCGTGTCATCAGAAAATGACACTATATTGCGGGACATGGTGTATATATATATATTCTATCTATATACTGTAATTATATATATATATATATATTATTAATATATTATTATTGAGAAAAAATATTTTTAAATTAAATAGCTAACATTATTGAGTTTAAACACGTTTTATAACGATTCCATGCGTTTTAAATAGAATCCAGATTTTTTTCTACAAAATGTTCTAGAACAAAAAATATTTGTTCTAGAACATGATTTTTCTTAAAAATGAATAGCTAACATGCTCTGGAACATTTTCTATACAAATAGTAATAAGAACTAGCCACTACAATACGAGTCAGGTCATGTCCCCAGATCCTGCTACCACTATGGCAGTAACGTGGTACTACTGTAGCTGTAGCTGTCAGCCCAGTAGGGCAGGCCCAATAAGCAGAGCCTATTCATTATTTAGTTTATCAAGAGTGGGTTGGTTTAGCCCCGTCAACTAAATAAGTCATTGAGGGCTATAGCGCCTAGGGCACCATTATTGAAGGCAAAGGCTTGGTACGCATCTGCATTAGAGATGATACACTATACTGGATGATCCTCTACCAGTGTTAGGTAACCTAACCCAGGATGCACACTTGGTTCAGGGTGTAACAAATGGACCCCTACAGTCGGCAGCAGGGCTGTAGGCCATGGATAGGCGGAAGGTAATCAACCAACGGCTAGACATGCTGACAAGGTCGGCGGAAGGTAATCAACCAACGGCAACCTACTGCGAAGACGCTTGTAGGAGTTGCGACCACAAGCGGTTTACTCCCGCAACTGAAAGATATGAGTATGAGAACCCTCCAGGAGAAATACCGGCTCGGCCGTCGCCCGGGTCAACAAGGACCGCGTCCCTCAGTGGTACACCAGGCTGGAGTCGATAAATTGGCTACTGGAACAGAAGACAGAGAAGAAAGAAGACCCAACCTGTTGAAATGTAAAAAGACAATAAAGATTGCTACAATGAACGCACGCACGCTGAAAGCACACACCAAACAGGGTGACATGGTCGCTCTAGCAATGGAATATAACATCGACATCATCTGCATGCAAGAACATCGGATTTGTCATGAAGACTCTGCCATGAAGTACAATGACATTGGAAATGGATGGACGTTAGTAACAAGCTCAGCAGTAAGAAACTCGGCCAATGCATCAATTGGTGGAGTAGGAATTCTGCTAAGCCCATTTGCACTTAAGACCCTAAACAACATCGAATTTATAAATTCCCGGGTTATGATCGCAGCATTTGATAGGAATCCCAAGACAACAGTTATATGTTACTACAGTCCAACCAATGCCTCAGAGCCAGAACAAGCAGTCAAGTTTTATGAAGAACTGACTGGACTTATAAAGGACATTCCGAAACACAATGTTAAAGTCATTGCTGGTGACCTGAATGCGCAAATTGGCCCAGAATCCATCAAGGGTTACACCTATAACACCAGTTCTAACAGAAATGGGTACTTACTTTTAGACCTAATGGAAGAATGTGAATTGATACCAACAAACAACACATTCGAAAAGAGTAAGGGGAAGCTATGGACCTTTCAATACCCTAATGGAACCAAAGCACAACTGGATTACATCCTTATAAACAAAAAGTGGCGAAACAGCATGATCAACTGTGAGGCATACAGCTCGTTCAACCTAATTGGTTCGGACCACAGAATTGTGACTGCAGAGATCAGACTCAGTTTGAGAGCCAGCAAACCCAGGACAAGCAAGCAAATCAACTATGACTGGGAGAAACTCAGAACTGACAATGCTGTAAAGGATGCTTACACAGTAGAAGTTCAAAACCGCTTTGAAGCACTTCAGTCAATGGATGAAGACCAATCCACCGATTCAATATACCAGAATATAATAACAGCCCACAAGGAATCAGCTAAGAGGCATATCCCCCAGAAACCCAAACGAAAACAGTATGTGCCATGGCAAAACTCTGAGGTTACTTGTAAGATAGAAGATCTTAAGATAGCCTACAAAGTTAAAACTAACTAACAACCGAACAACTAACAACTAACAACCGAAAACATTAACAAGGTTGAGAAAGCTAAGGACGATCTTAAATTGGCCTACAACATCAGCCAGGAAAAGTACATAAAGGATAAAACTGAAGCAATAACAACTGCTCACATACAGCAACAATAAAGACTTACCTGGCAAACTGTAAATGAGGTAACTGGTCGGAAAAGTTGTGCAAAGGGGCGCCTCAAAGCCGTTAGTCCTGAAGAACGTGTTGGGAAGTGGAAAAATCACTTCAGCAACTTGCTTGGGCAGCCACCAAACATCGATGTCAGCCCTACAAGGAAAATATATGACAAGACACTAACTATAGAAACAGGGGACTTCACACCTGCCGAACTAAATTAAAAGCATGTCCAATAATAAAGCGAGTGGATTAGATGAAATCCCAGCGGAGGTATGGAAAACCGTAGTGCTAAACAGACCATTATTGAATGTTTGCAACCGGATGTTAAAAGAGGAAAAGCCAATAACAATTTGGACTAAAGGTCAACTAAAGCCTCTCCCCAAGAAAGGAGACCTCGGCATACCAACAGACTATCGTGGGATCTGTCTGCTTGTGGTGGCTGCCAAAATATACAATAAAATGATTCTATATAGGATTAGGCCTGACATAGAGAAACTACTGCGTAAGAGCCAAAATGGATTTCGACCAAGTAGATCAACAATAGCTCAGATACTTGCACTACGGAGACTGATTGAAGGAATTAAGTCAAAGAATCTCCCCGCAGTCATGACTTTTGTGTACTTCAAGAAGGCATTCGACTCCATCCATAGAGGTAAAATGCTTGAAATTCTAAGAGCTTATGGAATACCAGAAGTAATTGTTGCTGGCATTGGATTGTTATATTGTGACACAGAAGCGCAGGTACTCTCACCAGATGGTGAAACTGAGTTTTTCTCAATCCTGGCTGGCGTACTGCAATGTGACACATTAGCACCATTACTATTTGTAATTGTGCTGGATCATTGCTGGAGCAATGAGGACGGCCACAAAGGGTGAAGATCTGGGTTTCACACTTCAAGAACGCAGAAGTAGTAGATATCCGGCAACTACAGTCACAGACACCGACTTTGCGGATGACATCGCCCTGCTCTCTAATACGCTAGCAGATGCACAGCTTCTACTAAATAAAGTGGAGAGGGCTGCTAAGGAGGTTGGATTGCATATAAATGCTACCAAGGCCGAATTCATGACCTTTAATGTTGATGGAAACTTGACAACCATTGATAATAATCAACTAAGGAAGGTCGATGACTTCCAGTACCTTGGATCATGGATAGAGAGTAGCAAAAAGGACATAGAAGTTAGGAAAGCAAAGGCTTGAGTAGCTCTATCAAAAATGGATACCATCTCGAAATCAGATCTCTC
>JAUCBJ010001167.1:0-55687 GCA_032718475.1 Nemertoderma westbladi
AATACTCAGTTCATCTCTGGTTAAAGATGAGGCTCTGAGGCGGGCGTGTTATGTGGTAATGTATTTATTAAAAAATAAATATTCTTTAACATTAATTTCAACATTACGGATTGGCGAGATTTAAGGATGACGTGAGAGTTTCGCCATGCAATTGTTCCAATTGATTTAATTAATTATTAATCGGGGTTTCTGGATTCCAGGGACTATCCAATCCATTCACGTCGCTCACAACATCGACTCAGGGCGCGGTGGTCTGATTGACAGACGACCTCAGATTCAGTGATTGTGTATAACAGTACAACAGTTTGGATAGTTGCTGAACCACATGATCCCACAAAAAAGTCTAACTATCATAAAGTACAATTGAAATTGTAAATTGTATGTTAATAATAATTAAATTATCTAAGTTTGAATATTATTTCTTTGACATAACTGGAAAAATAACATAAAGGGTAGGTTTAGATCCTATTAGCTTTATAACCATGTGGGTATAGGTTTGGTTCCTATTGGCTGATATCCCTGTGCCTGTGGGTATAGGTTTGGTTCCTATTAGCTGATATATATATGTATGTATCGGTTTGGTTCCTATTGGCTGATAACCCTGTGTGTAATTGTTTGGTTCCTATTGGCTGATACAATGTATGTATAGGTTTGGTTCCTATTGGCTGATAACCCTGTGGGTATAGGTTTGGTTCCTATTGGCTGATATCTCTGTATGTATATGTTTGGTTCCTATTGGCTGATACAATGTATGTATAGGTTTGGTTCCTATTGGCTGATAACCCTGTGGGTATAGGTTTGGTTCCTATTGGCTGATATCTCTGTATGTATAGGTTTTGTTCCTATTGGCTGAAAACCCTGTTTGTAATTGTTTGGTTCCTATTGGCTGATACAATGTATGTATAGGTTTGGTTCCTATTGGCTGATAACCCTGTGGGTATAGGTTTGGTTCCTATTGGCTGATATCTCTGTATGTATAGGTTTGGTTCCTATTGGATGATATCTCCGGATGTATATGTTTGGTTCCTATTGGCTGATATATAAGTATTCTGTATTTATACGTTTGGTTCATATTGGCTGATATCTCTGTATGCATAGGTTTGGTCCATATTGGCTGATATCTCTGTATGCATAGGTTTGGTCCATATTGGCTGATATCTCCGGATGTATATGTTTGGTTCCTATTGGCTGATAACCCTCTGGGTATAGGTTTTGTTCCTATTGGCTGATATATCTGTATGTATAGGTTTGGTTCCTATCGGCTGATAAACGAAATGTCCGCGATACTTTATTCAACTATGGTGCTAGAGTTGTAGTCATGGCTAAATCTGAAATAACAACTGACATTCCAGAACATTCCAGTTTCACGAACTTGAATTCAGCTCGAGGTCTTGGTGGTACATTGTGGATACCAGTGACTTCAGGGGCTGAGGAGAACGTACTTTGCCAATCTTATCCTGAGGTGAGCTCTTTGGCGATCCAGCCATACTAATACAATTGCATATGGATGCGAACATAAATTTGAAATTTTTTAAGCCCCCCCACTTGCTCTTATAGTGCAGAAGGTTCATACTTCTTAAATTTCACCTGAAAAAATCATTGAATAGGTTTGTGTTGATTGATTCACATAGGATATTTACAATCGACATTTTGATGGTGAAGATATTCTAATACACGAGTTCGCTCATGGGCTTCACCTTATAGGTGTTGAGCTCAGTAACGCCACATTAGTTGATGAGATAACGGAAACTTACGCTAATTCCAAAGAACTCTGGGAGAACACATATGCGGCTACTAACGAGAAAGAATATTTCGCCGAGTGTAAGAAATTATTATCTTAATATGGGATCACTAGAATACAGTAGGCAGATATTACGCATGGTTGTTGTTGCTCGTAGCATGTAGGTTGTAGTAATTATAATATTTACTATAATAACAGGTACTCAAAGTTACTTTAATGTTAACCAAAAAGTAACAGCACCAAATGGGATACACAATCTCGTACACACAAGGGAGGAACTTAAAGCGTTCGATATAGCAGGATATATTGTTGTGGAGAAAGTGTTTCCTTGCAAAAATATAATTGTTGACAGGTGTTCCAATCAAGGTGAGAGAAACATTGACTTCACATTATGTATAGGTAGGTTTCTCAACCTTGTCGATGTTTCCATCTGTTGGTTTTTCTGTTTTTTTCTTAAGATCTTCTCTCTTACAAATAACATAATTGGCTGGCCATGGCGCATATTGTTTTCGTTTGGGTTTCTTAGGAATATGCATCTTTTCTGAATCCTGATGGCTTTAATTATATTCTGGTAGATAGAATCGCGGATTGGTCTTCATCCATTTACTTGAGCAAATCAAAGCCTTTTTAACTCTTTCTGTGTAGGCATCCATTGCTTCATTATCTGTTCTATGTTTTTCCCAGAATGAACTGTATGCCTCGCAGTTAATCAGCTGTTCCTCTATTTTAGGCATTACCAGTATTGATATTGGTATTCATTTTTTTAGATAAATTTTCCTCAAAAATAAGATTCGAATGCCAGACAAGCGCAAATGGAATCACATTCGACCTAAATGAATTCCACATGGACAATTATCAACCATTTACGGAGTCCGCTCTACCGGTTTGTCAAAGTTATTCCAATAGTTGTAACCATTGGGCTATCAGTGGGCAATGTGTATCCAATCCCACAGTTATGCTTGAAAAGTGCTCCGACTCCTGTAAATGGTGTTTCAAAACATGTATGTTTAGTATAAATACTGTAACATTAATTTATAATTAGTTGTGTTTTCATTAATTACCGAAATGTATGTAAAATTGACCTACTTATGCATGTTCGGTTCTATTTAGTACACTCAACTTAACTTAATGCTAAAGAGATTTTACCCAACTCTTATTATTGTTTGAAATCCATTGATGGATTCATTAAAGTATAATTTGATTTAGTAGTTAGTTGTTTCGATCAGCGATGAACAATGTGCATTAAATGTACGATGAGATGTGCCTAATATCTATAATGTAATTAATTTAGGAAAAAATAATATTAAATAATTAAAAACTTTCAGTCACTCCGGATCCACCAACAGAAGTTCAAGTTTCTAATGTGGAAAATGGAAAAGTAAAAGTCGAGTGGAATCCTGGATATAATGGTGATCTACCAAACACATTCACTGTAACAGCAACACCAGTAGGGGGAAACAGGTTGGTATCTAATCTACCAAACACATTCACTGTAACAGCAACAACAGTAGGAGGAAACAGGTAGGTATCTAATCTACCAAATATAACAACATCAGTAGGAAGAAACAGGTTGGTATCTAATCTACAAAACACATCACTGTAACAGCAACAACATCAGTAGGAGGAAACAGGTTGGTATATCTAATATACCAAAAACATTCACTGTAACAGCAACATCAGTAGGAGGAAAGAGGTTTGTATCTAATCTACCAAACATCACTGTAACAGCAACATCAGTAGGAAGAAACAGGTTTATATCTAATCAGCAGTAATCAGTAGTAGGAAACAGGTAGGTATTTATTCTACCAAACACATTCACTGTAACAACAACATCAGTAGGAGGATGAAACGGGTTGGTATCTAATCTACCAAACACAGCTGTAACAGCAACTCATTCACTGTAACAGCAACTCATTCACTGTAACAACAACATCAGTAGGAGGAAACAGGTTGGTATCTAATCTACCAAAAACATTCACTGTAACAGCAACATCAGTAGGAAGATACAGGTTGGTATCTAATCTACCAAAAACATTCACTGTAACAGCAACATCAGTAGGAAGAAACAGGTTGGTATCTAGTCTACCAAATACATTCACTGTGACAGCAACTCCAATAAGAGGAAACAGGTTGGTATCTAAGCAAGCAAACAGTCGGCCGAAGCTGGAGGCGACCCGAAGGTTCCTCTTTCGTTAGCTGCTACCCGAGGGTAGGGGTGGGCGCTACTCCTATCCCAAGATTTGCTCCCAGTTATTTAACTGGTACTCATTTTATCGACCCCAGTGAATGAAAGGCTGAGTGGACCCTGGTGGGGCTGAACCTACAACCAATAGATTGCAGGCCTGGTGCTCAACCAACTGAGCTACCCCGCGTTTTGGTTGGTAACTAATCTATGGTAAACATTCAATTCACTGTAACAGCAAAATCAGTAGGAAGAAACAGGTTGATATCTAATCTGCATAACTCTTTCACTGTAACAGCATTTCACTTATTGCTTATAAACCATCACGTATAAATGGGTAATGATTTATGACCATGCAAATATGGGGTTTACTGATTCAAATACATTCCCTAGTTTGGATTAACTGAACTTGCTCTTACTTGCTTCATAAATAGATGAGAAAGGCACGATTAAGTATGTTCGAATTGGTATGTTCGATTTGGTGTGTTCGATTTGGTATGTTCGATTTGGTATGTTCCATTTGGATAAATTAATTATATGACGATATTTATTTCATAGGGAAAAACGCGAAGATGCAAAATCTTTTAGAACCAATGAAACATTTATTATTATTGATACTTTGACTAATGGTGAATCATACACAATATCTGTCGAAGCCAGTACTGTGTTTAAATCATCAACATCAGCTGATGCTGTTCCAGAAACGATTTTGTACAGTTTTACTGGTCTGAAGACTACAACAATTACCGATGGTAGAACCAGCGATGGTACTACAACTACTACCGAAGTTACTTCTGGAGTTGGAACTGGTAAGTCTGTACAGTTTCAGACTATACAACAATTTCCGATGGTAATCCCAAGCGTTGTTGTTTCAAATATTCGAAAAATAGTATCACTCATTCCATCGTATATAATCTCTGGAGTCGTTGCTAAAGCAAGATCCATATTTTATGCCATCAGATTAGAACTTTTAAGCAAACTATATGCTAGAACAGTCTCTGGCAACACAATTTTATACTTTTCTAAATCCTCCACAAGTCAATCGAAATCTATCACAAAATCCTTCATAGATTGGTTGCCTTCACGTTCAAAATCGTCAAACTCAGCATATGTTTGATATGCTGCCTGTGCAATAATAGTGCATCCTTCTTTAGGTAAAGTTTATCTATTTTGCAATAATTTGATTAAATTAATTTTGCTCCTCTTATCACTTCCGATCCTAATTTACTAACAGCATCCTTTGGCTTACCTTGTAATTCGAAGTACAGCGCACCTCCGTTTTTTCCGACAGGTAAACTGGTTACCGAGGCCCATATCTCGAGATCCAGCTTCCACCTCATATAATCCTTTATCTCTATAAGAATGTGGGACTTTATAGGAAGAATTGTGCTCCATTTCGAGTATAAAATCTGCCAACACCAGTCACTTCTGGCGACCAGTACCGGTACATAATATACTATTGACACATACAGCTATAACGCCATATGGTACCGTTTCATTACAATCTAGGCCACTGGGTTGAGACTTCAGTGTTGTTTTAGCATTTATAGTTAACTTTTAATAATGTTTTGTTTAAAAAAATACAACCCCGCTCTGCTACCATTGATTGTTATTACAGATAGAACCAGCGATGGTACTACAACTACCACCGAAGTTACTTCTGGAGTTAGAACTGGTAAGTCTGGTGTTTTAAATTCTAGGTTAATTCAGCATACAGTACTGCAATAATAATAAATTGCATGTAGTTGTGCAGGGATAGTGCAAAGATATTAATATTTGCAAATAATGCTAAAAGAAGTGTGTACCATATAATTGGTTTTGGTCTCCGCCTTCTTCGTTAGGATTGTTGGAAATGGAGTTGCATTGCCGTGGGTAAGAAATGCATCATCTTGGGAAAACCCTAGACCCCAAGTGTTCTATGGTGCGCGATAGAGAAATATATATTGGTAGTCAGGAGGTCATATAAGGGTAACATTAGGCAGGAAATTTGTTGCGTTTTACAGTAATCATTAAGTCGTTTTGAACGGTAGTACACAACCACATTCTATGGAACTCCAATCCCTTCCACTCGTGTTGCTATCACTACTGCGATCCCCCCCACTCGTGTTGCTATCACTACTGTGATCCCATCCACTCGTGTTGCTATCACTACTGCGATCCCCTCCACTCGTGTTGCTATCACTACTGCGATCCCTTCCACTCGTGTTGCTGACACTACTGCGATCCCCTCCACTCGTGTTGCTATCACTACTGCGATCCCTTCCACTCGTGTTGCTGACACTACTGCGATCCCTTCCACTCGTGTTGCTATCACTACTGCGACCCCTTCCACTCGTGTTGCTATCACTACTGCGATCCCCTCCACTCGTGTTGCTATCACTACTGCGATCCCTTCCACTCGTGTTGCTTACACTACTGCGATCCCTTCCACTCGTGTTGCTATCACTACTGCGACCCCTTCCACTCGTGTTGCTATCACTACTGCGATCCCCTCCACTCGCGTTGCTATCACTACTGCGATCCCTTCCACTCGTGTTGCTGACACTACTGCGATCCCTTCCACTCGTGTTGCTATCACTACTGCGATCCCCTCCACTCGTGTTGCTATCACTACTGCGATCCCTTCCACTCGTGTTGCTGACACTACTGCGATCCCTTCCACTCGTGTTGCTATCACTACTGCGACCCCTTCCACTCGTGTTGCTATCACTACTGCGATCCCCTCCACTCGTGTTGCTATCACTACTGCGACCCCTTCCACTCGTGTTGCTATCACTACTGCGATCCCTTCCACTCTTGATGCTGTCACTACTGCGACCCCTTCCACTCTTGATGCTGTCACTACTGCGATCCCTTCCACTCGTGTTGCTGACACTACTGCGATCCCTTCCACTCGTGTTGCTATCACTACTGCGATCCCCTCCACTCGTGTTGCTATCACTACTGCGATCCCTTCCACTCGTGTTGCTGACACTACTGCGATCCCTTCCACTCGTGTTGCTATCACTACTGCGACCCCTTCCACTCGTGTTGCTATCACTACTGCGATCCCCTCCACTCGTGTTGCTATCACTACTGCGACCCCTTCCACTCGTGTTGCTATCACTACTGCGATCCCCTCCACTCGTGTTGCTATCACTACTGCGATCCCCTCCACTCGTGTTGCTATCACTACTGCGACCCCTTCCACTCGTGTTGCTATCACTACTGCGATCCCCTCCACTCGTGTTGCTATCACTACTGCGATCCCCTCCACTCGTGTTGCTATCACTACTGCGACCCCTTCCACTCGTGTTGCTGCCACTACTGCAATCCCTTCCACTCGTGTTGCTATCACTACTGCGACCCCTTCCACTCGTGTTGCTATCACTACTGCGATCCCTTCCACTCGTGTTGCTGCCACTACTGCAATCCCTTCCACTCGTGTTGCTATCACTACTGCGACCCCTTCCACTCGTGTTGCTATCACTACTGCGATCCCTTCCACTCTGTTGCTGCCACTACTGCGACCCCTTCCACTCGTGTTGCTGTCACTACTGCGATCCCTTCCACTCGTGTTGCTGCCACTACTGCAATCCCTTCCACTCGTGTTGCTATCACTACTGCGACCCCTTCCACTCGTGTTGCTATCACTACTGCGATCCCCTCCACTCGTGTTGCTATCACTACTGCGATCCCTTCCACTCGTGTTGCTATCACTACTGCGATCCCTTCCACTCGTGTTGCTATCACTACTGCGACTCCTTCCACTCATGTTGCTATCACTACTGCGATCCCTTCCACTCTTGTTGCTGCCACTACTGCGACCCCTTCCACTCGTGTTGCTGCCACTACTGCAATCCCTTCCACTCGTGTTGCTATCACTACTGCGACTCCTTCCACTCGTGTTGCTATCACTACTGCGATCCCTTCCACTCTTGTTGCTGTCACTACTGCGACCCCTTCCACTCGTGTTGCTGCCACTACTGCAATCCCTTCCACTCGTGTTGCTATCACTACTGCGACTCCTTCCACTCGTGTTGCTATCACTACTGCGATCCCCTCCACTCGTGTTGCTATCACTACTGCGATCCCTTCCACTCGTGTTGCTATCACTACTGCGATCCCTTCCACTCGTGTTGCTATCACTACTGCGACTCCTTCCACTCATGTTGCTATCACTACTGCGATCCCTTCCACTCTTGTTGCTGCCACTACTGCGACCCCTTCCACTCGTGTTGCTGCCACTACTGCAATCCCTTCCACTCGTGTTGCTATCACTACTGCGACTCCTTCCACTCGTGTTGCTATCACTACTGCGATCCCTTCCACTCTTGATGCTGTCACTACTGCGACCCCTTCCACTCGTGTTGCTGCCACTACTGCAATCCCTTCCACTCGTGTTGCTATCACTACTGCGACTCCTTCCACTCGTGTTGCTATCACTACTGCGATCCCCTCCACTCGTGTTGCTATCACTACTGCGATCCCTTCCACTCGTGTTGCTATCACTACTGCGATCCCTTCCACTCGTGTTGCTATCACTACTGCGACCCCTTCCACTCGTGTTGCTATCACTACTGCGATCCCCTCCACTCGTGTTGCTATCACTACTGCGATCCCTTCCACTCGTATTGCTATCACTACTGCGATCCCTTCCATGCATGTTGCTGTCACTATTGCGACCTATCTATTGTTTATTGTTTTGGTTCTTTTCAACTCGCCTCGGTAACCTTCTTTACTAACCTGCCTACAAGTAGCTGTAGCTGTAACATTTACCCCCTAGATATTTGTCGTTGCCAACCATTTAAATAATTCTTTCATGCAGAAAACAACGATGCTCCTGCAGTGATGGCTCTGATTCTTGTAGCTATTATAGTGGTTGCTAACGGTGATGAAGAACTCGTTAATATGGGAATATTTTCTTCTTACTTGTATTTATCGCACACACACTATATATTATTCAAGTATTCCACACTCAGATGTAAAAGGTTGGTTAGTGCCATAATGTTGAATGTTCAACAAAAGTAAATTATTCACGAGACTACCTTAAAGTAATTTTCTGCTAGTACGCATCCAAAGTAATACACAAAATATTGAATTATTTATAATAAAAGGATTTGTTTGTATCTCTATCCTCTACGGCAACCTCAAGATGCATAATGTGGAGAATGTGTTACACAACAACAGTGTAGTAATTTTAAGATTTTCGAATAGAGTGATATAAAATTTTGCTGAGTTTAAATCTCAAACCGTTAATATAGGAGAAACATAATTAATTAGATAATTAATAGTTATCCGTTTTCCCGTAGTCGGATGGTCTAAAATCAGTCCCAGATGTCCCATATTCGAATGCCCCTACCCATAAAAAAAGACGGCACACTGCCGCCTTTGGTATTGTGAATAATTCAGGACCATGCTCATAAAGGCGGCAGTCTGCCGCTTTTATATAATTATAACTTAACCCCCAGGGCGGTAGAGCGCTGCCTTTATTCTCCAGACACCCAGGGCGGGAGGGTGCCGCCTTTATTTAAAACCTCTTATAACTTTCACATAGCTATTAGGGCGGAAAAATGGAGTTCATATTCGTGTTTGGAAGGAAAAACTGGTCTAGAAAAGTTAAAAATTAATTTAATATTGGTTGGATGGGGTTCCTATTGGTTTGAGGGCATTTTAAATTACATAATTATTATTCAATTCAATTTCAATTTAGCCAATAATTTTGTTTGAAATTATTAAGGCGGTAGTGTGCCGCCATATAGAACCTTTAATGGATCTGGAATAAAGAATTTAATAATAATAATAGCAGATAAAAACAGATGTTTAGCAGATGAAATGATTCTTGCAACTGACATCGCCAGGAGGGGTCGCTGCTCTAAAAGTGCATATTATCCTACAATGCCAATATCCAACAATATATTGTTCTACGAGAGTCTGTCATTTTGGGAATGTGGGTCTACTTTATGGTTACTATCCATATTACAGTATTTAATTGTTTAAATGAGCATCTAGTGTCTTCTGCCGTAAGAGCACGTCATATGAGCATATGTCATATGGGTCGGCCATTATCTATTGTACAGAATAATTCGATCTTCTTGGCATTTTAGTGTCGGAGGGATTTCTTGAAACTTAGACATCGGCAGACAAATAGACAAAGAGAAGTACACTCCTTTCTTTGAGAGCACACCCAACCTCTACGGTAATATTACCTGCTAAAATTACATTTCTATTATAATATTATATATATATATAGAACTTACATTTATTCCTAGAGTAACGACGATGTCTGGACTTCGTTTATTATGTTATAATATTATTATTTTACAACCGTTTTTAATTCTTAGAGTAACGAATGATGCCCGAACCATCCTCAATGAATCGGTTGCCCCAAGTGGTCAATGTTGAAGCGGATAAAATCATGAAACAAAGTGGGGATTGAAGCACTGATCTCTCAATATTTCATGGAAATTATTGTCGTTTTGAGTTATGGGTCCACCGAATTGCTGATACAATGTTTCTCTATACTTCGATAATCGCCCAACTGCAATACGGATTGTAGTTTTTAATAATTCTCCCATTGCATTTATTCGCTCGTTAAATAATTAGCAAGTCTTAAGACTCGATTAGTGTACTAAAAAATATCTTCGAAATAAAAAAAGACACATTAATCAATTATTGTTTTCAAAACTTTTTTCCATATCCTGGGGTTGAGGTGCGTCGATTGATATAACTTTCATTGACGGACGAGCTATAGTTTCGGAGGTGTTCACCTGATATACAGAATAAATTACATACATATATACTGTAGATAGTGAATGCTTTTACAGTAAGAAAACGTTCTTCTAATATATAATTGTTGTATTTTATTAGTATAATATCGCGTTTTAAATTGAAACATCTCAACTTGTTTTATTTACAAAAATAAGAACGAATGCGTCTTTATATTACTTCTTTGGCGCGATTGTATTGAATTCATGACAACTGCTGTTATTATTATAATCAATTGACACCTCGACTCCTCTCCGACTACTCTATCCGATAGAATAAAATAATCATTTCGCTAACTGCTCTCTATCTTCTATAATCACAACAGCTTTTATAATTCATTAGATGATTACAACATAATAATTATAGTTTCAAGGGTGTTCGGACACTTCCCCCCCGGACACTTCCCCCCCGGACAGTTCCCCCCCGCTCAAGTAGGACACTTCCCCCCCGGACACTTCCCCCCCAGACACTTCCCCCCCGCGGACACTTCCCCCCCGACTGTTCTTAACTTCGCACATTCGTATTTTTCATTTTGTAAGGTAAACGGACCGCTTGTATCCAGATAAGTTGTATCCAATTTTCCTTTCGTAGCTCAGAAAGTGATCTTTTGCATCCCGATTTTACATTTTATATCCAAGTTTTATTTATGGGTTTTATCAATGCAATTACATCGTATTGTTTGCTAATCTTTAAACAATTAATTATATTAGATGACCTATAAATTCCATCCCCGGAATGATATACTGTTTTTATTAACTATAGAATTATAATAATTAATTGTTTTAATTATAGGTATTATTATGTAATAGTCTTCTTCAAATTGTAGCAGATGGGGATGAATATTATTGTTGCAATCAAAATTATACCTCTCCAGGGTAAAATCGACATGCGTCGACCTGTATTCTGTGTTCAGCATTACATATTGATATATATATTACTACTATACATACTATATAGATATTATACACACTACATATTAAATTTCCTGGTTACTTGCAATATTTTTAATAGGATTTTGTTGAATTATATAATATTGTAGTAATTTATATATTAAATTGGTTAACATTCAATACAGCTCCTACTTTAGGCTTAGTCAATTTATTATCTGATGATACAAACATGAATTAATTATTTCAAAGTGGTCTTAAGTCTTTCACCACGGGCACTCAGGGAAATGCCGGGGTCTGGGGGCGATAACCCCCAAGAAAAGAAGCGGGGGTTTGGGGGCGGCAGCCCCCAAGAAAAGAAGCGGGGGTTTGGGGGCGGTAGCCCCCAACAAAAGAAGCGGGGGTTTGGGGGCGGCAGCCCCCAATTAAAAGAAATTAAAAGAATTAAAGGAATTAAAAGAAAAACAAACAAAATTTGACTATAAAAATGTTTCTTTTATAATTTTGAAAAAACTTGTCTAGATACAACTTGTCCTGTAACCATCTTTAACTTTTGTTTATTGCTTTGATGCACCCAGATTAATTTTAACACTTTAACTGGGGGGGAAGTGTCCGGGGGGCAAGTGTCCGGGGGGGAAGTGTCCGGGGGGGAAGTGTCCTACTTGGGCGGGGGGGAAGTGTCCGGGGGGGAAGTGTCCGGGGGGGAAGTGTCCTAGATCCAGTTTCAAGCTGTGTATAAAATTACTCGAACATGCGTACACCGGGACTACGCTCAGACTTATTTGTCAGGCAGAACAAAATGCTTACACTGGACTCGTACTGCCTTACGACCTGTTTCACGGGCCGCTAGACCCGTCTCTAGTTAGCAAGTCGTGAGACTTGATTACTGTAAGAAAAAGCTACTGACTACTGACTACCTACTGGTGGACGACGTAAGGCTTATATCCAAAATAGTTTATTCCACAAAATATTGGGCTAATTATTTATGGGATTTCTGTGAAATGTTCTTACAAATTATATTATTATTTTTGTGTGTCCTTTGAATTGTCAACAATTTTACACTGTTGCATTAACAGGGTAAACTAATTTCATTTAATTATTACATGGACATCGGCATAAGATAATTTTTACTATTTCTGACAAATTGAGACGCCACAATCTTAATTATAAAACACAAATCCACTGCCAATACATACCTGTATCAATCTAGGAACGCACCACAACAGTAGTACTTACTGTCTGGGACTTATGGGTTGGGGTGCAGGCTTATTAAAAGGGCCCCCTTTCTTTTATATAATGGCGGTTTTGTTAAATTTCTCAAATATAGATTTTGTAATAGAATCACTTAATTTAATTTGTGTCTCATAACTGAGTCTCGTGCTGCGCGAAGGCCCCCCGAACGTGTAACATGTTATTGGTGCAATTTATTAACCAGTTACTTCTCTACAGGACTACAGCAACCTAAACCTAATCAAATTGTCCCATTTCCAAACTATTCTAGGAAATTCATATATTTTTACTTTCCCACAAATGTAATATTTTATGTTGGGAGGTTTTGGCGCATCTTAAAACTAAGGTGCTTTTTTGCGTGCGTAAAAACAAAAACTAAAACGTCATGGATAGTGACTGGAGAAAGCTTATGGCCGTGGCTAATGCCACGGTTAACAAGAAACAGTTTCAATTTATATGGCCATATATATATATATTTATATTTTATCCCCACGGTCGACTTCAGTAAAACAATTAAAATATATACAACAATAAAACACAAGGTGGTTTAAGGGTGTGCGGACTCCCCCCGGACAGTTCCCCCCCGTTCAAGTAGGACACTCCCCCCCCCAGACACTTCCCCCCAGGACACTTCCCCCCCGACTGTTCTTAACTTCGCACATTCTTATTTTTCATTTTGTAAGGTAAACCCACCGCTTGTACCCAGACAAGTTGTATCCAATTTTCCTTTCTTAGCTCAGAAAGTGATCTTTTGCATCCCGATTTTACATTTTGTATCCAAGTTTTATTTATGGATTTTATCAATGCAATTACATTGTATTGTTTGCTAATCTTTAAACAATTAATTAGATGACCTATAAATTTCATCCCCCGAATGATATACTGTTTTTATTAACTATAGAATTATAATAATTAATTGTTTTAATTATAGGTATTATTAGTCTTCTTCAAATTGTAGCAGATGGGGATGAATATTATTGTTGCAATCAAAACTATACATCTCCAGGGTAAAATCGACATGCATGCATCGACCTGTATTCTGTGTTCGGCATTACATATTGATAAATTAATTAAAATTCCTGGTTACTTGCAATATTTTTAATTGGTCTTTGTTGAATTATATAATATTGTAGTAATTTATATATTAATTTTGTTAACATTCATTACAGCTCCTACTTTAGGCTTAGTCAATTTATTATCTGATGTTACAAACATGAATTGATTATTTCAAATTGGTCTCAAAGTCTTTCACCACGGGCACACAGGGAATGCCGGGGAATGCCCAAATAAGCGGGGGTTTGGGGGCGGCAGCCCCCAACTAAAGAAGCGGAGGTTTGGGGGCGGCAGCCCCCAACCTAAGAAGCGGGGGTTTGGGGGCGGCAGGCCCCAATTAAAAGAAAAACAAACAAAATTTGACTATAAAAATGTTTCTTTTATAATTTTGAAAAAACTTGACTAGATACAACTTGTCCTGTAACCATCTTTAACTTTTGTTTATTGCTTTGGTGCACCCAGATTAATTTTAACACTTTAACTGGGGGGTAAGTGTCCGAAGTGTCCGGGGGGAGGGGAGTGTCCGGGGGGCAGTGTCCGGGGGGGGAAGTGTCCGGGGGGGAAGTGTCCGGGGGGGAAGTGTCCGGGGGGGAAGTGTCCTACTTGGGCGGGAGGGGGGGGGGGGGTGTCCGGGGGGAACTGTCCGGGGGGGAACTGTCCGGGGGGGGGGGGGGTGTCCTAGATCCGGTTTAAGTGGTTAAAGGATGACCACGTACATAAAGTACCGGTACTGTATCATTGAGCACAGTGGCAGCAGATGATGGTATGGAAAGATGGGTGGCCATGATGTGGTAAATTGCGGACATTCAAGGTTTCAGGTTATATTTTCAGGAATTCCGTATTAAATAACTGATGGTGCTTTGATGATGATATCACCATTTTCATTTTGAATCAACTGCTGTTAATTTTCTGAAATATTTATCTTATAAGTAGAAAACAGACCAACTACATAAACAAATACCGGATATTGAGTTCTGTTTTACATCCGTTATTCTGTTTCTAATTTGCGACAACTTTTGAGTGAGTGATTGAGAGCTCCTCACTCACTGAGTGAGTGATTGAGAGCTCCTCACTCACTGAGTGCTTATTGAGGGATTTTGCTTAAATTATGTGCAAACATTTTCTACCTACTTCGTTGCTCTTCCAATTCTGTAATAAAATTATAAAGCCAAAAATACTTTCACATTTTCTTATGTGAAACCTCTAGTGAAACCGTTAGACTTGATTACTGTAAGAATTGTTGACTGACTGGCTGGCTGTCTGGCTGGCTGACTGGCTGGCTGGCTGAATGACTGACTGATCTACAGCCGAAACTACTCTAATGATTTTGATGAAATTTTCACAGCATCTAGATACCGCGATTCTAAGGTCCCTGGCATGATCGGCTACTCCGTCCATAGCCTCTGGGCTCGAAAAATAGAGATAAACGAAAAAAATTAGCAAGTCGTTAGACTTGATTACTGTAAGAATTGTTGACTGACTAGCTGGCTGGCTGGCTGGCTGACTGACTGGCTGGCTGACTGACTGACTGATCTACAGCCGAAACTACTCTAACGATTTTGATGAAATTTTCACAGCATCTAGATACCGCGATTCTAAGGTCCCTGGCATGATCGGCTACTCCGTCCATAGCCTCTGGGCTCGGAAAATAGAGATAAACGAAAAAAACGCCATAGGCGCAATGGTAAAATAACACCCATGACAGCTGGTGTCCTGATGAAAAATGGCTTATGTAATGCATTTCTACACAAGGCTTAGTAAGGCTTAGTAATAAATCGATGAGGTTGCCAAGATTATTATACTTAGTACTACTACTAGGATCGGCATGCTGCATTGCAGCTGCATTTTTAAGAATGCTGTGCCGGCTTGTCAACAAAATTGCACCGCCACAACTCCCTATCACCCATGACATTTGCTAGATCATCCGCATCTTCAAGGCCAGTGTCCTTTAAGATGCGTCTCAAGAAAGTCATGGGCTGTCCACCATGCTTATTCACTCCATGAGGCTGCCAAAGTACAAGATTATGCACTGGCTGGTCCTCACGGCGAAAGCAATGTCCTGCAAAGCGGAGGCGATTTTGTTCTAGTGTCAAGCTTGGGGGAACCAATGAGACACCTCCAATGTTATATAGTGTCTGGTTGGAGATGTGTGCATTGTACTTGACACAATGAACCCGGCGTAGCATTCTTGTGAATGTGCCATCCAGAGATTTGGTGTCCTCAGCAGTTAGAGCCCAGCATGGACTCCCGTAGAGGAGTACTGGAACTACTGCTGCTCTAAATAATCGGACCTTAAGTTTCCGATTAATTCTCGGTGACTTCCAAATCCTGGAAAGCCTATTCAAGGCTGCCCATGCCTTTCCCTTACGTATTCGAAGGTCCTCACCTGACTTCCGGATCCATGATCCCAGGTAACAGAAGTCGTCCACATGCTCAAGCATACCATCCTTTGAGCTTATGCTCATCCGATCAGAGACTTGCTGAGGACTTTCAAAGTTAACTGTCAAAATTTTGGTCTTTCTGGAGTTAATAAAAAGACCAACACTAGAAGCAGCATGTTCTAATGAACTGAGGAGCCGTTGGGCTCCCTCTAGTGATTCTGAGAGTACTCCTAAGTCATCAGCAAAGTCTAGATCAGTTAGGTACTTGGCAGGATTTCCTCGACTTCTGGAGCCAGTAGGTGGAGTTAGCATCACCCCATCATCATTATGATGATCTAAGGACATGCGTAGAACATAGTCAACCACAATAATGAACAAGAATGGTGCAAGTGTGTCTCCTTGGAGGACGCCCCATAACACTTCAAATGGTTCTGTGTCACCGTCAACAGTAGACACAAATGTTGTCGAACCATCGTATACTGATCTTATTGCTGCAATAATTTCATCAGGAATCCCATATAATGAAAGTATGCTGAACATACGTGAGCGAGAGACTGAATCAAAGGCCTTGAAGAAGTCAACAAAGATAACAGCCAGATGCCTGTCTTTCTTTTTTGATAATTCTTCAATTATCCTTCTAAGTGCCAAAATGGGCTCCATGGTACCACGACCTTTACGGAACCCATTCTGATTTCCACGGAGCAGTCTCTCAATGGGATCCCTGATGCGATTTAATAGAATCCTATTGTATAGCTATATACTTAGTACACCCATACTGTTTGTTTAGGCCCTACCACTCTCTGTCAAAGCAAATATTAACTGGTTGATTTAGTTTGAAACATAAGAAAATTCATTGATTCTTATGCGACACCCACCCTGTGGAATGGCAAACCAGGGTATGGTATTTGCCCCGAGAGCTGACTCGGCAAAAAAGCACCCCCAATATGGATTACACTAGTAATCCGGAGGTCCGGCCACTAGAGGCCAGTGGAATTACCGGACACAATCGGCCTCACAGGCGTCAGTTAACTCCTGACCGGCTGCCTGTCTCACCCCCTACTGGAGAGAGAGCAGCCAACATTTCTTTGAGCCCCTTTCCTGATGACCTTTCTGGCCCAAACCCTGGGTCACTAGGGAGGCCAGATTGTGATGGGGAGAGGGATTCTGGAGTTGGAGGCTACTCTCATGTTCCACCCCGACCAACTAAGCCATTGGTGAATCTGAGGCAAGTCACTAGACTAGCCTCAGTAAACACCCTAACACTCGGGTCCCCAATGCGACAAGGTGAGCTGACTGCCTTGGCAGATAAGCTTTCTCTTAGCGCAGTGGGTGTTCAAGAGCACCGAATGCAGACTGGACAGACTGATGAGGTTCTGATTAAGGACATGGGGGGCGGTTGGCGACTCGCCCTTGCATCAGCAGATGATAGTGGCAATGGTGGAATTGGTCTATTGATGAATCCAACTGCACATGCAGCATTAGCAACAAAATAGACCAAATCTCTAACCGCATCATCCGTTGCCACTTCTCATGTTCTGGAAGACTGGCTGGAAGACTGGCTAAGAAGTTTCCTAAGGTGGTTCTGATTGTGTGCTACTCTCCAACTAGTGTTGCCCCTGTAGAGGAGGTGGAAAATTTCTACCACAATCTACAAGCAGCTACTGATGGAGTGGATCAGCATGCATTCTTAACATTCCTGGGAGACTTTAATGCAAGTCTGCATCAATCACCTACATCGCCCTGGGTCTATAGCAATAGTGTTAACCGAAATTCTGTCCATCTTCAGGATTTTATCTCTGGAAATGGATTGTTTTCGGCTGGAACCCAGTTCAAGAAGCGAACTGGAAAGCTATGGACTCATAGTGGACCCAGTGGTCACAAGTCGCAGATAGACCATATTCTGTTTCGTAGGAAATACAGGAGCTCTATATAAGACTGTAATGCATTTACACTTCGACCCTTCTGCAGTGATCACCGCCTTATTGTGGCCAAGGTAAGACTTAGTCTGCGTGCTAGCAGAACAACGAAATCTGCCTTGCCACGGCATGACTGGTCCTTTCTGTTGCAACAGCCAAGTGTGAGATCCAGCTTCACTCTGCAGCTGAGCAACAGGTATGAGGCTCTTGCCTCTGAGGCGGCAGATCACTGTGAGGGCTATACTGCCTTTACAGAAGCAGTTAAGTTAGCAGCTGCAGAAACAGTTCCTGTATACCCTCGAAACAGGAAAAGGGCCCCCTGGACTGACAACAAAATTCAGAAGTTCCGAAATGACCTTCATAAGGCGCAGAAAGAGTCCCGACTCAAACAGACTACAGCGGCCAAGAATGCAGTTAAGGCTGCATCTAGGTCCCTGAACAGGCAGTACTCTGTTAATCTACAGGAGCTAATAAACCAACAGGTTGATGCCATCAATGATGCTGACGACAGCAGGCAATCATCCCAGGCATGGAAATCGATCAATTGGCTTACTGGGTTGAAAAGCCAACCAACCACCAAGGTTAAGGCTGAATCACCAGTCAATCACCTCAATGGTTGGAAAGCCCCTTTGAAAAGCTCCTCAATAATGACAGGGTATTGCCTGATAACTATATAGAAGTAAAAGTATCTGAGTCTGTACACCCAGATATTCCCATTGGTGATATCTCCTTTGCAGAAGTGAAGGCTGTTGCAAAGAGCATTAAGACCAATCGTGCCAGTGGAGTAGATGGTGTCCCCCTGAGGTCTTTAAAATACCTGAGTGTTTAAAGCTCATCTATCCCATCATAGTAGACATATACCGAACAACAAGAGTCCCACAAGAAATGAAAACAAATAAGTTGGTGCCAGTCGGGGAATCTCATTGATCTGGATTGCTGCAAAGCTATACAATAGGATTCTATTAAATCGCATCAGGGATCCCATTGAGAGACTGCTCCGTGGAAATCAGAATGGGTTCCGTAAAGGTCGTGGGACCATGGAGCCCATTTTGGCACATTCTGGCAGAAGGATAATTGAAGAATTATCAAAAAAGAAAGACAGGCATCTGGCTGTTATCTTTGTTGACTTCTTCAAGGCCTTTGATTCAGTCTCTCGCTCACGTATGTTCAGCATACTTTCATTATATGGGATTCCTGATGAAATTATTGCAGCAATCAGATCAGTATACGATGGTTCGACAACATTTGTGTCTACTGTTGACGGTGACACAGAACCATTTGAAGTGTTATGGGGCGTCCTCCAAGGAGACACACTAGCACCATTCTTGTTCATTATTGTGGTTGACTATGTTCTACGCATGTCCTTCGATCATCATAATGATGATGGGGTGATGATAAATGCACCTACTGGCTCCAGAAGTCGAGGAAATCCTGCCAAGTACCTAACTGATCTAGACTTTGCTGATGACTTAGGAGTACTCTCAGAATCATTAGAGGGAGCCCAACGGCTCCTCAGCTCATTAGAACATGCTGCTTCTAGTGTTGGTCTTTTTATTAACTCTAGAAAGACCAAAGTTTTGACAGTTAACTTTGAAAGTCCTCAGCAAGTCTCTGATCGGATGAGCATAAGCTCAAAGGATGGTATGCTTGAGCATGTGGACGACTTCTGTTACCTGGGATCATGGCTCCGGAAGTCAGGTGAGGACCTTCGAATACGTAAGGGAAAGGAATGGGCAGCCTTGAATAGGCTTTCCAGGATTTGGAAGTCACCGAGAATTAATGGGAAACTTAAGGTCCGATTATTTAGAGCAGCAGTAGTTCCAGTACTCCTCTACGGGAGTCCATGCTGGGCTCTAACTGCTGAGGACACCAAATCTCTGGATGGCACATTCACAAGAATGTTATGCCGGGTTTATTGTGTCAAGTACAATGCACATATCTCCAACCAGACATTATATAATATTGGAGGTGTCTCATTGGTTCCCCCAAGCTTGAAACTAGAACAAAATCGCTTTGCAGGACATTGCTTTCGCCGTGAGGACCAGCCAGTGCATAATCTTGTGCTTTGGCAGCCTCGTGGAGTGAATAAGCGAGGTGGACAGCCCATGACTTTCTTGAGACGGATCTTAAAGGACACTGGCCTTGAAGATACGGATGATCTAGCAAATGTCATGGGTGATAGGGAGTTCTGGCGGAGCAATTTTGTTGACAAGCCGGCACAGCATTCTTAAAAATGCAGCTGCAATGCAGCATGCCGATCCTAGTAGTAGTTATGTTCGTCTGTTGAGTAGTTGGAGCTGCTGGAGTAGTGGTAGATTTCGATTTCGAAGTAGAAACAAATACTGTAAACATTAAATTGTAATACTTCTCTCTCCTACTTATTAAGTAAAATTTGATTAATGCTAATTTAGTAAACGGGAATAAATAAATTAACCAAAATCTTTACTTATCCAATCACCATTCCCTTTTGCCTTGTTACCTGTTTTCAACGGTTCGGTTCTTTTTAATTTGCGAGAAGTATGAACATTGTGGGGATTTCACGCACGTTAAATAAGTGACTTTGTCTTACATGAAAATTTGATGGTACTCTTTCCAAAGCCTTCGATAACAAATATCATGTATGATTCTAAAAAATTAATAAACTTTTTCATCTGCAGACAAAGAGAGGAGCAGACAGCCAGACCGACGAACGGTCCAGCTGAAAATTCTGAAATGCATATTATTCGTAAGCGGAGAGTCATTCATATTGTGGCTCGCCCCTCAAATAATTGTGTTTAATATTTGTTTAGTTATTTCCAGTATCTCCTTAGACTATACCCGGTGTCATGGAGTTTAGGCAATAAAATGTATAAACCATGAATGTCAAAGCGGATCACCACATGGTAAGGTTGGTTCATTTATTAGAATGTAGTTGATATTATTATGTTAAGCTGGCCTATTGTAACCATTATTGTACATATGTTATATAATGTTGGCAAATACTAGTGTTATTGTTAATGTTAATGCCTCTCTCTCTAGTACCGCAGTGCAATGGAGATTATGCGATATTAAATAGCATTCTAACAAAATACCTTAATTGGTGAACTATGAGATGGATTGTAACCCCGGGACCACTGGCCATTTCAATTTTAATTTCAACACTTATTATATAAATTAAGGCATTCATTATTTATCTTTATTCATTAGTCATATTAATAAGTTATTAAATTGTAGTTATAAATGAGTTACAAACTAGTTATGCGTGAAATATATATTTGTCTATAATTTAATGTACGAACCTGAAGGCTGATTTCGATAAAATTTTTACAGGTCCCTTTCACGTTGTTCACGTTTCTACAACTTTGTGAAAGCGAAATGCCTAGCCTAATGCCAGGTGTTGTGACATTTGTGATGTTGAATGTATGGGCCCCAACCCGTGGGACTGGACTAGGGCTGTGTGTTTCCTTTAGTAGAGTTGATTTTGACTTAATTAGTGCAAAGCTTGGCATGAATATGATAGCTGTATTAATTAGTGCAAAGCTTGGCATGAATATGATAGCTGTATTAATTACTACAAAGCTTGTCAGGAATATGAAACTGTATTAATTAGTGCAAAGCTTGGCAGGAATATGATAGCTGTATTAATTAGTAGCAAGCTTGACAGGAATATGATAGCTGTGTTAATTAGTGCAAAGCTTGACAGGAATATGATAGCTGTATTAATTAGTACAAAGCTTCACAGGAATATGAAACTGTATTAATTAGTGCAAAGCTTGGCAGGAATCTGATAGCTGTATTAATTAGTACAAAGCTTGACAGGAATATGATAGCTGTCCTGTATTAATTAGTGCAAAGCTTGGACAGGAATATGATAGCTGTGTTAATTAGTACAAAGCTTGACAGGAATATGATAGCTGTGTTAATTAGTGCAAAGCTTGTCAGGAATATGATAGCTGTATTAATTATTGCAAAGCTTGACAGGAATATGATAGCTGTATTAATTAGTGCAAAGCTTGACAGGAATATGATAGCTGTATTAATTAGTGCAAAGCTTGACAGGAATATGATAGCTGTCCTGTATTAATTAGTGCAAAGCTTGGACAGGAATATGATAACTGTGTTAATTAGTGCAAAGCTTGACAGGAATATGATAGCTGTATTAATTATTGCAAAGCTTGACAGGAATATGATAGCTGTATTAATTAGTGCAAAGCTTGACAGGAATATGATAGCTGTATTAATTAGTGCAAAGCTTGACAGGAATATGATAGCTGTATTAATTAGTGCAAAGCTTGACAGGAATATGATAGCTGTATTAATTAGTGCAAAGCTTGACAGGGATATGATAGCTGTATTAATTAGTAGCAAGCTTGACAGGAATATGATAGCTGTGTTAATTAGTGCAAAGCTTGACAGGAATATGATAGCTGTATTAATTAGTACAAAGCTTGACAGGAATATGAAACTGTAATAATTAGTGCAAAGCTTGGCAGGAATATGATAGCTGTATTAATTAGTACAAAGCTTGACAGGAATATGATAGCTGTCCTGTATTAATTAGTGCAAAGCTTGGACAGGAATATGATAGCTGTATTAATTATTGCTAAGCTTGACAAGAATATGATAGCTGTATTAATTGGTACAAAGCTTGACAGGAATATGATAGCTGTCCTGTATTAATTAGTGCAAAGCTTGGACAGGAATATGATAGCTGTATTAATTAGAGCTAAGCTTGACAAGAATATGATAGCTGTATTAATTAGTGCAAAGCTTGACAGGAATATGATAGCTGTGTTAATTAGTGCAAAGCTTGACAGGAATATGATAGCTGTATTAATTAGTACAAAGCTTCACAGGAATATGAAACTGTATTAATTAGTGCAAAGCTTGGCAGGAATATGATAGCTGTATTAATTAGTGCAAAGCTTGACAGGAATATGATAGCTGTATTAATTAGTGCAAAGCTTGACAGGAATATGATAGCTGTATTAATTAGTGCAAAGCTTGACAGGAATATGATAGCTGTATTAATTAGTGCAAAGCTTGACAGGAATATGATAGCTGTATTAATTACTGCAAAGCTTGACAGGAATATGAAACTGTATTAATTAGTGCAAAGCTTGACAGGAATATGATAGCTGTATTAATTAGTGCAAAGCTTGACAGGAATATGATAGCTGTATTAATTAGTGCAAAGCTTGACAGGAATATGATAGCTGTATTAATTAGTGCAAAGCTTGACAGGAATATGATAGCTGTATTAATTAGTGCAAAGCTTGACAGGAATATGATAGCTGTATTAATTAGTGCAAAGCTTGACAGGAATATGATAGCTGTATTAATTAGTGCAAAGCTTGACAGGAATATGATAGCTGTATTAATTAGTGCAAAGCTTGACAGGAATATGATAGCTGTATTAATTACTGCAAAGCTTGACAGGAATATGAAACTGTATTAATTAGTGCAAAGCTTGACAGGAATATGATAGCTGTATTAATTAGTGCAAAGCTTGACAGGAATATGATAGCTGTATTAATTAGTGCAAAGCTTGACAGGAATATGATAGCTGTATTAATTAGTGCAAAGCTTGACAGGAATATGATAGCTGTATTAATTAGTGCAAAGCTTGACAGGAATATGATAGCTGTATTAATTAGTACAAAGCTTAACAGGAATATGATAGCTGTCCTGTATTAATTAGTGTAAAGCTTGGACAGGAATATGATAGCTGTATTAATTAGTGCAAAGCTTAACAGGAATATGATAGCTGTATTAATTAGTGCAAAGCTTGACAGGAATATGATAGCTGTATTAATTATTACAAAGCTTGACAGGAATATGATAGCTGTATTAATTATTACAAAGCTTGACAGGAATATGATAGCTGTATTAATTAGTACAAAGCTTGACAGGAATATGATAGCTGTATTAATTAGTGCAAAGCTTGACAGGAATATGATAGCTGTATTAATTAGTGCAAAGCTTGACAGTAATATGATAGCTGTATCAATTAGTGCAAAAATGCATGATATCTTAGCTTTTTCTGAATGCAAATCCGAATAAAAACGATTGTTTTGTATCAATTTATGATTTGTGTGATACTCATAAGTTTTTATGCAATATGTTGAATTATGAACAGTTTATGGATCGCGATTGCCGCCGTGCAGGGAATATACCTTTTGGGTAAGTGTAATTTAATATTGATTTGTTATGTTATTAATATTAATATAATAATTAGGTGTGTATATAAATAGCTTTATTTAAAACTTAATCCTAAAACCCGGGGGTGGGGGGGGGGGGGGGTGGGTCAATATGACTCCCCTCGTGGTTTTTTGTTAAAAGTATGAAACAAACGCAGTTGAGAATCTGAAATTTTATGACTTTTCCTAAAAATCTATGGTCTTCCTACCTAATATTGAAAACGGTTTTCAAAAATTTTTGGAAGTTTTCGAGTTATAGCATCATTTTTTATCCCTACTTTTGGCACTTTTTTGAGACGTTTTTTGAAAATTACACTACATAAAATATTATTTGTAACATCTCTATTTACGATTTACCCCGGTTTTTTGGTGTTAGCAATTAGATGGATTTCATATAAATTAATTTAGAAATTTCAAACTTGATTTTTCGGCGGGTGCCAAATTTTGGTGTCAGCACCAAATTTTGAAATATGTTAATTTTGTAATTTGATTGCTTGAACCTGTTTTTTGTGGAATAGGGGTTTTTTGGGGTTCTAGTTTCGATGGAATAAATACGAGTTGCACCTGGGTTATCAAACATGTATTTTTCGGTGCTGTGTGCAACATTTGGTGCCAGCACGAAATTTTAAAAATACATTCAATAGTTCAATTGCTTGTGACAACTTATTTCTCGCGTTTTAGAGGTTTATAGCGGTTTTGAATTCAATGGAATAAATAATTATCTAACTAGACTTCTCAAACTTGTATTTTTCGGAAGTGGGTGCAACATTTGGTGCTAGCACATTTTGAAATCCATCAAATATATCAATTGAATGTGTTACTTTGTTTCTTGCGTTATACGTGTTTGTTAGGGTTCTAAATTCAATGGAATAAGTAAAAATTGCATAAGAGTTTTCGAACTTGTATCTTTCGCCGGTGGGTGAAAATTGTTGTGCCAGCACCAAATTTTTGAAAATAAGCAAATTGATCTATAGATAGTATCATCTTGTTTCTTGCGTTATACGGGTTTAAGAGGGTCCTGAATCCGATGGAATCAATAAAAACAGCACAGGACATCTCAAACTCGTACTTTTTGGTGATGGGTCCGAAATTTAGTGCTAGCTCCAAAATTTACCATATTACGCCGAAAAATACCTGTAGCAATGATCTGGGAAATTTGAAATGTATTCCATTAGAATCAGCGCTCCAGAAAACCTGAAAATGTGAATTTATAGTATCGTATAAGTGAATTAAAAATGTTGTGTTCAAACTGAAAAGTGCTGGTTACTTGTTCTTTTTATTATTTACCTACATAGAGGACTAACAGTGCTATTTATAGTAATTAGATCAATTTTAAATATTTTCCGATGGATTTTGCGCCCCAGAAAGCCTGTATTGAAAAACAATTAGCCGAAAATTGTAACTTTCAAATTTTAAGAAAATTGTTCACTACTTGTAATTTTGGTGCTGCAATATAACCACCCCAGTACATTTTTTATATATTTTTTTCGTTCGGATTCAGGCTAGTGACATCTACGTACAAACAAAAAATCACACATTTTCGTTAAAATTTGTAGAATTTCGAGGAGGGGGGGAAAGGGATCAATATGACCCCCCCCCCCCAGTATTTGTACAACATTTTATAGCCCGGTACTAATAGGGATAATCAGGAGCAAACAGAAACAGGTAATACAGCTTTACCGCTATTAATGGTGGTAACAAGACATTATCCATGGAATCACCTAATAAACTGACCTAATTCACTCAAATCCTGACCTATTCTTTATACTATCCTACAGTAAAACTACCAGTTAGTAAATACCATTTTGAAAAAATACATTTTTGGGAACTAGTATGAGTAAGGTACTGTATAAATTTATCGAATTCTACATGTTTGGTGGTACATGGGCCAAAATGGAGGCGTCACCCCATTCACCAGACACTGGACCTTATCAATGTACCGCCCAGTTAACTTAGATTTAGGGTAAATCGCGTGTACTATGGAATGGACATCCTATTTATTAGTTAGTTACATATATACCTACAGATGTCTGTAACGCATCTGCGACGAGTGCCGAAAGAGGGAGATCGTGGCGCAACTGTAACTGCAAGTATGTGAGTGCCGTACCAAACTCTCTACGAGACCTACTCAACCTCGACCCTTTCTACAAGAAATACCTTCACGCTTACGGGATACCTATACTCAGTTCATCTCAGGTTAAAGATGAGGCTCTGAGGCGGGCGTGTTATGTGGTAAGTCTCTCATTAATCACATGAATGCATCACATGGTTGACAACATCTAATATTATGTAAAGTACCAACGACTATCATTTGGAACTTTGGAGAACCAGACATCAGCATGTTAATTAGATGAACAATCTGACAATATTCTGTCGACTTGTTACTTTCCAGTAACACAGTGAATTTGTTTATATAAATAGCGAAAAAAATATGAAATTTAGCTGAGAACTGCATCCTCTTGTATTTGCATCTCAACACTACCATCAACTTCAAATTATATAGGTTTGGTTTTTAATGGCTGATAGAAGAGATCTTCGTGATGCTTACTTTAACTACGGAACAAGAATTGCTATTCTAGCTCAGAATGAAATAGCAACTGATATTCCAGAACATTCTGATTTTACTGATGTGGCTAACAGAAGGGGCATGGGGGCTACTTTGGCTATCCCTGTATCTACAGGAGCTGAGGAGAATTTACTTTGCTATCCCCCTGGAGAGGTGAGATAATTTTGTTACTTTAAATTGATAAATATAACTTTCTCTTTCGCTAAAATTTTGTTTAAGTAACATTATGGCTAATTTTGAGAGGCTTGTGAAATTTAAATACTACGATCATCCAAAAATATACCATAAATATTAGAATACGATTATGTAGTATGATTCGGATGTGAACTATGTGAACAGATGTGAACATATGTGAACAGATGTGAACAGTTGTGAACAGATGTGAACAGATGTGAACAGATGTGAACGGATGTGAACGGATGTGAACGGATGTGAACGGGGGGTTTATTGTGTTGGTACTATAATTCAGATAATTCTGTGTAGGATCCATATAACGTTGATTTTCATGGTGAAGATATCTTTGTACATGAGTTTGCCCATGGTGTCCATCTTATTGGAATTAAACTCAGTGATCCCCCTCTATTTGATGAAATAGAACATACATTTTCTCAATCAAAGGCACTTTGGGAAAACACTTACGCAGGAACAAATGAGAAAGAATACTTTGCCGAGTGTAGGTATATACATACATTTATATATTTTGTGTGAAATTCTAAAACAACTCTAATTCCATTGATAAAGTAATCCTTCCGCTAACATATACTGTAGCAATTGTTTTTCAGGATGTACTTTGGGCTATGCTACGATACAGGTAGCGGTACCTATTAAGCTATTTATCTTATAATGCAGGTACACAAAGCTTCTTCAATGTGAACCAAGAAGTAGCTGCACCGAATGGTATCCACAACCTTATCAATCGCAGGGATGAACTTAAAGAATTCGATATATCGGGATATGATATTGTTATAAAGGTGTTTCCTTGCCAGAACACCATAATTAACAGATGTTCTGTGCGAGGTATGGCACTATGTTAGCTGGATTCGTAGCAGTAACCAGTAAATAGATTTCTGCATTTCTGATATAATTGTTGATAAAAACTACATAATTTTGGAATTGAATAATAGTATATAACTGGTCTAATTCAGTGATATTTAAAATAACATCACCCACTATACTGCAAACAGCTATGATTGTAATCGAATGTCGTGTAATATTGTCATGATCAATAATTGATCTTGTATTCTGTATTCCATAAATATAGCCCCTCCTTCTTACTACTGTGGACCTGGACAGTTAAAACATTCAAAGGTGTAGTTTAGTTTTATTGTTACAACACTTTTCGAATGGGAATGTCGCATGTAAAGTAGGAATTCATCGCAGATATATTGAATGTTTTAATAATTTATGTGGAGCTTCTGGTGAAAGATTTGTTAGTAGAGTTTGTAATGAACTATCATTCGGTGTGCATACATGTAAGCGTACAATGTATATCCATTTGCAAGGTGAACAGCATCCACACTCGACTGGGGGAATGAAAGACAAGTTCATCAAATTCTTTGGTTCTAGTCTCTCTGTCTGTAATAAACAAAACAATGAACAATTAATAGTACTCCACTTATAAATCCCAAAAATTATTGGACTAATCATACAATATATATATTATTATAACGAAATAATTTATGGATTTACATGGGATGTCCAATGATGGGATGATCAATACAGCCTAGCCTCTGTGCAGTTAGTACAGAAATTGCTACTGGTAAGGTAGATATGTAGTTCTATGGTAAGCTAAGTAGTGGCAAATTATAATTTTTCCATTATCATCTACTATACAACATACTAATATGACAATATGATGTAGTTTCTGTCTTTCATTTTAGACAAATTTGGAGCATCAATACTGTTCGAATGTAACAACATCCAGCCAATGGGTGTCTACACCTTGGACGAATTTCATCTGGATTACTATGCACCATTTACAGAAATCAAATTTCCTGCTTGCCAAAATATTGAGCAGGACTGCAATGCCTGGGCGACGAATATGCAATGTGTTACAAATCCTAGCTATATGGCGATTAACTGCCCTGTTTCATGTGACTGGTGCTTCTATAAATGTTTGTAACAATTATCTTCTGTAATTATTTGTTTGTAATTATTGTTGTAATTGATAATGTAATTTACCACTCAGCTGATAGGCCAGAGGAAAGACTGGATAATTAACTTTTACTTGTAACATTATATTAACTTAATTTACTGTTGGCTATGTAACCCTATGAATTTAATCACAATTATCACAAAGACGTGGCCTGCGGTACAGAACAGAACTGTAAACAAAGAATTTGTGTAAACCATTATGAACAATGATATGTTACTGGTTAGGAAAACTCACCCCAGTTATTGCTCCCTGTTTATACTTTCTTTGGCGTGGCCTTTATACTATATGACTAGCTTTCAATGCATATGCAATGATAGAATATATAATTTATTATAGAATAATTGTATAAAAATTAAGTTTTAAACAAGATGTGGTAGTGAATTATTTATAATTATAAATATTATTAATAATTTCAATTTTCAGTCACTCCGGATCCACCAACAGAAGTTCAAGTTTCTAATGTGGAAAATGGAAAAGTAAAAGTCGATTGGAATCCTGGATATAATGGTGATCTACCAAACACATTCACTGTAACAGCAACACCAGTAGGAGGAAACAGGTTGGTATCTAATCTACGAAACACATTCACTGTAACAGCAACATCAGTAGGAGGAAACAGGTTGGTATCTAATCTACCAAACACATTCACTGTAACAGCAACCAACATCAGTAGGATGAAACAGGTTGGTATCTAATCTACCAAACACATTCACTGTAACAGCAATACCAGTAGGAAGAAACAGGTTGGTATCTAATCTACCAAACACATTCACTGTAACAGCAACAACAGTAGGAGGAAACAGGTTGGTATCTAATCTACCCAACACACTGCAACAGCAACAACATCAGTAGGAGGAAACAGGTTGGTATCTAATCTACCAAACACATTCACTGTAACAGCAACAACAGTATGAGGAAACAGGTTGGTATCTAATCTACCCAACACACTGTAACAGCAACAACATCAGTAGGAGGAAACAGGTTGGTATCTAATCTACCAAACACTCACTGTAACAGCATCAGTAGGAGGAAACAGGTTGGTATCTAATCTACCAAACACATTCACTGTAACAGCAACATCAGTAGGAGGAAACAGGTTGGTATCTAATCTACCAAACACATTCACTGTAACAGCAACACCAGTAGGAAGAAACAGGTTGGTATCTAATCTACCAAACACTCACTGTAACAGCAACATCAGTAGGAGGAAACAGGTTGGTATCTAATCTACCAAACACTCACTGTAACAGCAACATCAGTAGGAGGAAACAGGTTGGTATCTAATCTACCAAACACTCACTGTAACAGCATCAGTAGGAGGAAACAGGTTGGTATCTAATCTACCAAACACATTCACTGTAACAGCAACATCAGTAGGAGGAAACAGGTTGGTATCTAATCTACCAAACACATTCACTGTAACAGCAACAACAGTAGGAGGAAACAGGTTGGTATCTAATCTACCAAACACATTCACTGTAACAGCAACAACAGTAGGAGGAAACAGGTTGGTATCTAATCTACCCAACACAGTGTAACGGCAACAACATCAGTAGGAGGAAACAGGTTGGTATCTAATCTACCAAACACATTCACTGTAACAGCAACATCAGTAGGAGGAAACAGGTTGGTATCTAATCTACCCAACACACTGTAACAGCAACAAGATCAGTAGGAGGAAACAGGTTGGTATCTAATCTACCAAACACATTCACTGTAACAGCAACATCAGTAGGAGGAAACGGGTTGGTATCTAATCTACCAAACACCACTGTTACAGCAACTCATTCACTGTAACAGCAACACCAGTAGGAAGAAACAGGTTGGTATCTAATCTACCAAACACTCACTGTAACAGCAACATCAGTAGGAGGAAATAGGTTGGTATCTAATCTACCAAACACATTCACTGTAACAGCAACATCAGTAGGAGGAAACAGGTTGGTATCTAATCTACCAAACACATTCACTGTAACAGCAATACCAGTAGGAAGAAACAGGTTGGTATCTAATCTACCAAACACATTCACTGTAACAGCAACAACAGTAGGAGGAAACAGGTTGGTATCTAATCTACCAAACACATTCACTGTAACAGCAACAACAGTAGGAGGAAACAGGTTGGTATCTAATCTACCCAACACACTGTAACAGCAACAACATCAGTAGGAGGAAACAGGTTGGTATCTAATCTACCAAACACATTCACTGTAACAGCAACATCAGTAGGAGGAAACAGGTTGGTATCTAATCTACCAAACACATTCACTGTAACAGCAATACCAGTAGGAAGAAACAGGTTGGTATCTAATCTACCCAACACACTGTAACAGCAACAACATCAGTAGGAGGAAACAGGTTGGTATCTAATCTACCAAACACATTCACTGTAACAGCAACATCAGTAGGAGGAAACAGGTTGGTATCTAATCTACCCAACACACTGTAACAGCAACAACATCAGTAGGAGGAAACAGGTTGGTATCTAATCTACCAAACACATTCACTGTAACAGCAACATCAGTAGGAGGAAACGGGTTGGTATCTAATCTACCAAACACCACTGTAACAGCAACTCATTCACTGTAACAGCAACACCAGTAGGAAGAAACAGGTTGGTATCTAATCTACCAAACACTCACTGTAACAGCAACATCAGTAGGAGGAAACAGGTTGGTATCTAATCTACCAAACACATTCACTGTAACAGCAACATCAGTAGGAGGAAACAGGTTGGTATCTAATCTACCAAACACATTCACTGTAACAGCAATACCAGTAGGAAGAAACAGGTTGGTATCTAATCTACCAAACACATTCACTGTAACAGCAACAACAGTAGGAGGAAACAGGTTGGTATCTAATCTACCAAACACATTCACTGTAACAGCAACAACAGTAGGAGGAAACAGGTTGGTATCTAATCTACCCAACACACTGTAACAGCAACAACATCAGTAGGAGGAAACAGGTTGGTATCTAATCTACCAAACACATTCACTGTAACAGCAACATCAGTAGGAGGAAACAGGTTGGTATCTAATCTACCAAACACATTCACTGTAACAGCAATACCAGTAGGAAGAAACAGGTTGGTATCTAATCTACCAAACACATTCACTGTAACAGCAACAACTGTAGGAGGAAACAGGTTGGTATCTAATCTACCCAACACACTGTAACAGCAACAACATCAGTAGGAGGAAACAGGTTGGTATCTAATCTACCAAACACATTCACTGTAACAGCAACAACAGTAGGAGGAAACAGGTTGGTATCTAATCTACCAAATGTAACAACATCAGTAGGAAGAAACAGGTTGGTATCTAATCTACCCAACACATTCACTGTAACAGCAACAACAGTAGGAGGAAACAGGTTGGTATCTAATCTACCAAATGTAACAACATCAGTAGGAAGAAACAGGTTGTTATCTAATCTACCCAACACATTCACTGTAACAGCAACAACATCAGAAGGAAGAAACAGGTTGGTATCTAATCTACCCAACACACTGTAACAGCAACAACATCAGTAGGAGGAAACAGGTTGGTATCTAATCTACCAAACACATTCACTGTAACAGCAACAACAGTAGGAGGAAACAGGTTGGTATCTAATCTACCAAACACATTCACTGTAACAGCAATAACAGTAGGATGAAACAGGTAGGTATCTAATCTACCAAACACAATCACTGTAACAGCAACATTAGTAGGAAGAAACAGGATGGTATCTAATCTACCAAATGTAACAACATCAGTAGGAGGAAACAGGTTTGTATCTAATCTACAAAATTCACTGTAACAGTAACACCAGTAGGAAGAAACAGGTTGGTATCTAATCTACCCAACACATTCACTGTAACAGCAACCAACATCAGTAGGATAGGAGGAAACAGGTTGGTATCTAATCTACCCAAAACTTTCACTGTAACAGCAACCAACATCAGTAGGATAGGAGGAAACAGGTTGGTATCTAATCTACCCAACACATTCACTGTAACAGTAACAACATCAGTAGGAGGAAACAGGTTGGTCTAATCTACCAAACACATTCAATGTAACAGCAACCAACATCAGTAGGATAGGAGGAAACAGGTTGGTATCTAATCTACCCAACACATTCACTGTAACAGCAACCAACATCAGTAGGAGGAAACAGGTTGGTATCTAATCTACCAAACACATTCACTGTAACAGTAACAACATCAGTAGGAGGAAACAGGTTGGTATCTAATCTACCAAACACATTCAATGTAACAGCAACCAACATCAGTAGGAGAAAACAGGTTGGTATCTAATCTACCAAACACATTCAATGTAACAGCAACCAACATCAGTAGGAGGAAACAGGTTGGTATCTAATCTACCCAACACACTGTAACAGCAACAACATCAGTAGGAGGAAACAGGTTGGTATCTAATCTACCAAACACATTCACTGTAACAGCAACAACAGTAGGAGGAAACAGGTTGGTATCTAATCTACCAAACACAATCACTGTAACAGCAACATCAATAGGAAGAAACAGGTTGGTAACTAATCTACCAAACACAATCACTGTAACAGCAACATCAGTAGGAAGAAACAGGTTGGTATCTAATCTACCAAATGTAACAACATCAGTAGGAGGAAACAGGCTTGTATCTAATCTACAAAATTCACTGTAACAGTAACACCAGTAGGAAGAAACAGGTTGGTATCTAATCTACCAAACACATTCACTGTAACAGCAACAACAGTAGGAGGAAACAGGTTGGTATCTAATCTACCAAACAAAATCACTGTAACAGCAACAACAGTAGGAAGAAACAGGTTGGTATCTAATCTACCAAATGTAACAACATCAGTAGGAGGAAACAGGCTTGTATCTAATCTACAAAATTCACTGTAACAGTAACACCAGTAGGAAGAAACAGGTTGGTATCTAATCTACCCAACACATTCACTGTAACAGCAACCAACATCAGTAGGAAGAAACAGGTTGGTATCTAATCTACCAAACACATTCAATGTAACAGCAACCAACATCAGTAGGAGGAAACAGGTTGGTATCTAATCTACCCAACACACTGTAACAGCAACAACATCAGTAGGAGGAAACAGGTTGGTATCTAATCTACCAAACACAATCACTGTAACAGCAACATCAGTAGGAAGAAACAGGTTGGTATCTAATCTACCAAATGTAACAACATCAGTAGGAGGAAACAGGCTTGTATCTAATCTACAAAATTCACTGTAACAGTAACACCAGTAGGAAGAAACAGGTTGGTATCTAATCTACCCAACACATTCACTGTAACAGCAACCAACATCAGTAGGATAGGAGGAAACAGGTTGGTATCTAATCTACCAAACACAATCACTGTAACAGCAACATCAGTAGGAAGAAACAGGTTGGTATCTAATCTACCAAACACAATCACTGTAACAGCAACATCAGTAGGAAGAAACAGGTTGGTATCTAATCTACCAAATGTAACAACATCAGTAGGAGGAAACAGGCTTGTATCTAATCTACAAAATTCACTGTAACAGTAACACCAGTAGGAAGAAACAGGTTGGTATCTAATCTACCCAACACATTCACTGTAACAGCAACCAACATCAGTAGGATAGGAGGAAACAGGTTGGTATCTAATCTACCCAACACATTCACTGTAACAGCAACCAACATCAGTAGGATAGGAGGAAACAGGTTGGTATCTAATCTACCCAACACATTCACTGTAACAGCAACCAACATCAGTAGGAAGAAACAGGTTGGTATCTAATCTACCCAACACATTCACTGTAACAGCAACCAACATCAGTAGGAAGAAACAAGTTGGTATCTAATCTACCAAACACATTCACTGTAACAGCAACAACAGTAGGAGGAAACAGGTTGGTATCTAATCTACCCAACACATTCACTGTAACAGCAACCAACATCAGTAGGATAGGAGGAAACAGGTTGGTATCTAATCTACCCAACACACTGTAACAGCAACAACATCAGTAGGAGGAAACAGGTTGGTATCTAATCTACCAAACACATTCACTGTAACAGCAACATCAGTAGGAGGAAACAGGTTGGTATCTAATCTACCAAACACATTCACTGTAACAGCAATACCAGTAGGAAGAAACAGGTTGGTATCTAATCTACCAAACACATTCACTGTAACAGCAACAACTGTAGGAGGAAACAGGTTGGTATCTAATCTACCCAACACACTGTAACAGCAACAACATCAGTAGGAGGAAACAGGTTGGTATCTAATCTACCAAACACATTCACTGTAACAGCAACAACAGTAGGAGGAAACAGGTTGGTATCTAATCTACCAAATGTAACAACATCAGTAGGAAGAAACAAGTTGGTATCTAATCTACCCAACACATTCACTGTAACAGCAACAACAGTAGGAGGAAACAGGTTGGTATCTAATCTACCAAATGTAACAACATCAGTAGGAAGAAACAGGTTGTTATCTAATCTACCCAACACATTCACTGTAACAGCAACAACATCAGAAGGAAGAAACAGGTTGGTATCTAATCTACCCAACACACTGTAACAGCAACAACATCAGTAGGAGGAAACAGGTTGGTATCGAATCTACCAAACACATTCACTGTAACAGCAACAACAGTAGGAGGAAACAGGTTGGTATCTAATCTACCAAACACATTCACTGTAACAGCAATAACAGTAGGAGGAAACAGGTAGGTATCTAATCTACCAAACACAATCATTGTAACAGCAACATTAGTAGGAAGAAACAGGATGGTATCTAATCTACCAAATGTAACAACATCAGTAGGAGGAAACAGGTTTGTATCTAATCTACAAAATTCACTGTAACAGTAACACCAGTAGGAAGAAACAGGTTGGTATCTAATCTACCCAACACATTCACTGTAACAGCAACCAACATCAGTAGGATAGGAGGAAACAGGTTGGTATCTAATCTACCCAAAACTTTCACTGTAACAGCAACCAACATCAGTAGGATAGGAGGAAACAGGTTGGTATCTAATCTACCCAACACATTCACTGTAACAGTAACAACATCAGTAGGAGGAAACAGGTTGGTATCTAATCTACCAAACACATTCAATGTAACAGCAACCAACATCAGTAGGATAGGAGGAAACAGGTTGGTATCTAATCTACCCAACACATTCACTGTAACAGCAACCAACATCAGTAGGAAGAAACAGGTTGGTATCTAATCTACCAAACACATTCACTGTAACAGTAACAACATCAGTAGGAGGAAACAGGTTGGTATCTAATCTACCAAACACATTCAATGTAACAGCAACCAACATCAGTAGGAGGAAACAGGTTGGTATCTAATCTACCAAACACATTCAATGTAACAGCAACCAACATCAGTAGGAGGAAACAGGTTGGTATCTAATCTACCCAACACACTGTAACAGCAACAACATCAGTAGGAGGAAACAGGTTGGTATCTAATCTACCAAACACATTCACTGTAACAGCAACAACAGTAGGAGGAAACAGGTTGGTATCTAATCTACCAAACACAATCACTGTAACAGCAACATCAGTAGGAAGAAACAGGTTGGTATCTAATCTACCAAACACAATCACTGTAACAGCAACATCAGTAGGAAGAAACAGGTTGGTATCTAATCTACCAATTGTAACAACATCAGTAGGAGGAAACAGGCTTGTATCTAATCTACAAAATTCACTGTAACAGTAACACCAGTAGGAAGAAACAGGTTGGTATCTAATCTACCAAACACATTCACTGTAACAGCAACAACAGTAGGAGGAAACAGGTTGGTATCTAATCTACCAAACAAAATCACTGTAACAGCAACAACAGTAGGAAGAAACAGGTTGGTATCTAATCTACCAAATGTAACAACATCAGTAGGAGGAAACAGGCTTGTATCTAATCTACAAAATTCACTGTAACAGTAACACCAGTAGGAAGAAACAGGTTGGTATCTAATCTACCCAACACATTCACTGTAACAGCAACCAACATCAGTAGGAAGAAACAGGTTGGTATCTAATCTACCAAACACATTCAATGTAACAGCAACCAACATCAGTAGGAGGAAACAGGTTGGTATCTAATCTACCCAACACACTGTAACAGCAACAACATCAGTAGGAGGAAACAGGTTGGTATCTAATCTACCAAACACAATCACTGTAACAGCAACATCAGTAGGAAGAAACAGGTTGGTATCTAATCTACCAAACACAATCACTGTAACAGCAACATCAGTAGGAAGAAACAGGTTGGTATCTAATCTACCAAACACAATCACTGTAACAGCAACATCAGTAGGAAGAAACAGGTTGGTATCTAATCTACCAAACACATTCACTGTAACAGCAACCAACAACAGTAGGAGGAAACAGGTTGGTATCTAATCTACCCAACACACTGTAACAGCAACAACATCAGTAGGAGGAAACAGGCTTGTATCTAATCTACAAAATTCACTGTAACAGTAACACCAGTAGGAAGAAACAGGTTGGTATCTAATCTACCCAACACATTCACTGTAACAGCAACCAACATCAGTAGGATAGGAGGAAACAGGTTGGTATCTAATCTACCCAACACATTCACTGTAACAGCAACCAACATCAGTAGGATAGGAGGAAACAGGTTGGTATCTAATCTACCCAACACATTCACTGTAACAGCAACCAACATCAGTAGGAAGAAACAGGTTGGTATCTAATCTACCCAACACATTCACTGTAACAGCAACCAACATCAGTAGGAAGAAACAGGTTGGTATCTAATCTACCAAACACATTCACTGTAACAGCAACAACAGTAGGAGGAAACAGGTTGGTATCTAATCTACCCAACACATTCACTGTAACAGCAACCAACATCAGTAGGATAGGAGGAAACAGGTTGGTATCTAATCTACCCAACACATTCACTGTAACAGCAACCAACATCAGTAGGATAGGAGGAAACAGGTTGGTATCTAATCTACCCAACACATTCACTGTAACAGCAACCAACATCAGTAGGATAGGAGGAAACAGGTTGGTATCTAATCTACCCAACACATTCACTGTAACAGCAACCAACATCAGTAGGATAGGAGGAAACAGGTTGGTATCTAATCTACCCAACACATTCACTGTAACAGCAATCAACATCAGTAGGATAGGAGGAAACAGGTTGGTATCTAATCTACCCAACACATTCACTGTAACAGCAACCAACATCAGTAGGATAGGAGGAAACAGGTTGGTATCTAATCTACCCAACACATTCACTGTAACAGCAACCAACATCAGTAGGATAGGAGGAAACAGGTTGGTATCTAATCTACCCAACACATTCACTGTAACAGCAACCAACATCAGTAGGATAGGAGGAAACAGGTTGGTATCTAATCTACCCAACACATTCACTGTAACAGCAACCAACATCAGTAGGAAGAAACAGGTTGGTATCTAATCTACCAAACCCATTCACTGTAACAGCAACCAACATCAGTAGGATAGGAGGAAACAGGTTGGTATCTAATCTACCCAACACATTCACTGTAACAGCAATCAACATCAGTAGGATAGGAGGAAACAGGTTGGTATCTAATCTACCCAACACATTCACTGTAACAGCAACCAACATCAGTAGGATAGGAGGAAACAGGTTGGTATCTAATGTACCCCACACATTCACTGTAACAGCAACCAACATCAGTAGGATAGGAGGAAACAGGTTGGTATCTAATCTACCCAACACATTCACTGTAACAGCAACCAACATCAGTAGGATAGGAGGAAACAGGTTGGTGTCTAATCTACCAATTCCATTGCACGGTGTATTATTCTAACGCAACATATTATTCTTCTCGATTTATTTTCCTTGCAGGTCTAAACGCCAATCACCTAAAGCTTTTGAAACAAGCAAATCGTTTCTCATTATTGATACATTAACAATCGGAGAATCATACGCAATATCTGTGAAAGCCAGTAATGCCTTTAAATCATCAACAACCGCTGATGCTGCTGGTCAAGGAAAAATATTATACAGTTTTAATTCCATTACCGAGACTTCTGGAGATGGTATGTTGCCGAATATATAAGCAAATAAATATTATATCAAATAAATTATACTGCACTTTATAAAATTATGCAAAACGTTTTTAAGGTAGAGAAAGACATGCATCTACCTACTATAGTTGTATGGTTCAATAATGTATAGATCCCGTCATCTGTGGACCATTTAAAACCTGAATACACCACCACAAGCACAATCGTCAAATATTCATCCTTGTCATGAATCATTGACAATATCTGTATGTATAGTATAATCCGAGTTCGCTCGACCTAGTAGTAGTAGTATGTATAATATAATAATAATATGTATATATTTTGATAAATACCACTATGGCAATAAATACCAATATGGCGGTTTATCAAAATCTTATAATATAGAATTCGATAGCGGTGGTAGTAAAATTTTAGGGTTAACTTTCTGTTGTGGAAAGTGCACTAAAAATTGTTTATTTTACTTAACCCTATTAAACCCGGGGGGAGGGTGTCAATATGACCCCCCCGTGGTTTTTAATTATAATTCGGAAACAAACGCAGTTGGGATTCTGAAATTTTATGACTTTTCCTAAAAATCTATTGTCTTCCTAGTAGTGAAAACCGTTTTCAAAAATATTGGGTAGTTTTCGAGTTATAGCACCATTTTTTAACCCTACTTTTGGCACTTTTTCTGAGACGTTTTTTGAAAATTTTTTTTCATTATAATATGAATTGTAACATATCCATTTTTGATTTACACCGGTTTTTTGGTGTTAGCAATTGGATGGAATTCATAAAAATTGATTTAGAAATTTCAAACTTGTTTTTTTTTGCATAATTTTGGTGCCAGCACCAAATTTTGAAATATGTCAATTTTGTAAATTGATTGTTTCAAACTTGTTTTTTACGCAGTTGGGATTTTTTTAAGTTCTGGTTTCGATGGAATATATACGAGTTGCACCAAGCGTATCAAACTTGTATTTTTCGGTACTGTGTGCAAATTCTGGTGCTAGCACGAAATTTTGAAAATCCATTCAATAGATAAAATTGCTTGTGACAATTTATTTCTTGCTTTTTAGAGGTTTATGGCTGTTCTGAATTCAATGGAATATATAATTATCGAATTAGACATATCAAACTTGTATTTTTCGGAAGTGGGTGCAGATTGTGGTGGTGCACCAAATTTTGAAACCATCAAATATATCTACTACTACTAGGATCGGCATGCTGCATTGCAGCTGCATTTTTAAGAATGCTGTGCCGGCTTGTCAACAAAACTGCACCGCCACAACTCCCTATCACCCATGACATTTGCTAGATCATCCGCATCTTCAAGGCCAGTGTCCTTTAAGATGCGTTTCAAGAAAGTCATGGGCTGTCCACCATGCTTATTCACTCCATGAGGCTGCCAAAGTACAAGATTATGCACTGGCAGGTCCTCACGGCGAAAGCAATCTCCTGCAAAGCGGAGGCGATTTTGTTCTAGTGTCAAGTTTGGGGGAACCAATGTGACATCTCCAACGTTATATAGTGTCTGGTTGGAGATGTGTGCATTGTACTTGACACAATGAACCCGGCGTAGCATTCTTGTGAATGTGCCATCCAGAGATTTGGTGTCCTCAGCAGTTAGATCCCAGCATGGACTCCCGTAGAGGAGTACTGGAACTACTGCTGCTCTAAATAATCGGACCTTAAGTTTCCGATTAATTCTCGGTGACTTCCAAATCCTGGAAAGCCTATTCAAGGCTGCCCATGCCTTTCCCTTACGTATTCGAAGGTCCTCATCTGATTTCCGGATCCATGATCCCAGGTAACAGAAGTCGTCCACATGCTCAAGCATACCATCCTTTGAGCTTATATCAAATATATCAATTGATTGTGTCACCTTGTTTCTTGCGTTATACGGGTTTGTGAGGGTTCTGAATTCAATGGAATCAGTAAAAATTTCATAAGAGTTTTCAAACTTGTATTTTTCGTCGGTGGGTGAAAATAGTTGTGCCAGCACCAAATTTTGGAAAATAAGCAAATTGATCAGTAGATAGTATCATCTTGTTTCTTGCATTATACGGGTTTATGAGGGTCCTGAATCCGATGGAATCAATAAAAACAGCACAGGACATCGCAAACTTGTACTTTTTAGTGATGGGTACGAAATTTGGTGCTAGCACCAAAATATGCCAAATTACGCCGAAAAATACAAGTAGCAATGATCTGGCATATTAGAAATGTATTCCATTAGAATCAGCGCCCTAGAAAACCTGAAAATGTGAATTCATAGCATCGCATAAGTGAATTAAAAATTTTGTCTTCTAACTGAAAAGTGCTGGTTACTTGTTTTTTTTCATATTTTTCCTATGCAGAGAGGACTAAACAGCCATTTATAGTAATCATATCATTTTTAAATATTTTCCAATGTATTTTGCGCCCCAGAAAACCTGTATTGAAAAACAATTAGCCAAAAAATCTAACTTTAAAATTTTGTGAAAATTGTGCACTATTTGTAATTTTGGTGCTGCAATATAACCACCCCAGTACATTTTTTCGAAATTTTTTTTTCGTTCTGATCTTGACTAGTGATACCTACGTACAAACAAAAAATCAGATGTTTTCGTAAAAATTTGTAGATTTTAGAGGGGGTGGGGGGGGGGGGGGGGGGGTATTTGTACAACATTTTATAGCCCGGTACTAATAGGGTTACATATCGCTTTTTATATTCGGTATGGTCGAATGAATATATATATACTGTAGCAAAACAGTTGTGAAAATGGAAACTTACTTTATTGCACAGTTTTCACTTTTCTCAATTTTCAAAGCAAAGAAGAACTAGAAATGTTTATATTTTTAAACGTTTTATTCTTAAATTGTTACTTTTACGCTCGAATTGGGAGGAAAAGTTTCACTAAAAATGCATTGCATTGTTTTACTTTTTTCCCGACGAAAAAGTGAAATAAACTGTTTTTTGTGGAATTTGTTAAAATTTATTACAAGTGTTGAAATAACATCGACGTAGAAAAGGTTTGCACGTAATTTGAGCAATCCCCATGCACACTCTCAAAAGTTATTGTAAATTTAGTCTGTGCGCGGCGTACTCAACATCTGAACTCAACGTAACACAATATCCAATATTAATTTATGTTGTTAAGCGGCACTCTAGTTAGGTAATAAATAGTCGAGAACACCAAATTATTTAACATTGAGTAAAGCAGTATCAGGAGTTGAACAGTACAGTAATTTGAATCGCATATGGAAGCAATATAGTAAAAATACTACAGCTCAATTTAATTTGTAACACTAGTTCGCTCTATCTTTTATTAAAGAATTAAGCAACAAAAAAAGTACCAATTCAACCTCGCTGACGACGCTCTGTAAATAAAATGCCTCGAGTGAAAAAAGAGTTGTACAAATGTTCAAAAACCTATTGAGCTGTGCTTAATTGAGCGCATATACATTATATAAGCATCATATACATTATATAAGCATCATATTCATCATATAAGCATCATATACATTATATAAGCATCATATACATTATATAAGCATCATATACATTATATAAGCATCATATACATTATATAAGCATAACGTAACCAGAATTATTATTATAAATTACCTTGAAAATTTTAAATGCCATTTTCTTGGTTTCTGGAATCCCCGATAAAAGTAAAAAAATATAGATTTTAATTTTTAAAAAATTTCCACCAATCACTCAGGACATGTCGACTACTTATGTGTATCGGATGGATTTGCTCAATTTGTTGCTACGTTAGATCGGTCGAGGGAGATGTAGGAATCATGTCTCAAGCTTGTACAAACTCTGAGTACACTTCACTGCGACCTGCACCTGGCAGCAGGGGTACAGGGCATGACCCAGCAGATGAGCTGCACAGCCAATGGTGGGTCATGTGCGCCAGAGTAGATATGGGTGATGGGCCTCATATCTTATTACATTAGTAATGCGGAGGTCCGGCCACTAGAGGCCAGTGGAATTACCGGACACAATCGGCCTCACAGGCGTCAGTTATCTCCTGACTGGCTGCCTGTCTCACCCCCTACTGGAGAGAGAGAAGCCAACAATTCTTTGAGTCCCTTTCCTGATGACCTTTCTGGCCCAAACCCGGGGTCACCAGGGAGGCCAGATTGTGAGGGGGAGAGGGATTCTGGAGTTGGAGGCTACTCTCATGGTTCCACCCTGACCAACAAAGCCATTGGTGAATCTGAGGCAAGTCACTAGACTAGCCTCAGTAAACACCCTAACACTCGGGTCCCCAATGTGACAAGGTGAGCTGACTGCCTTGGCAGATAAGCTTTCTCTTAGCGCAGTGGGTGTTCAAGAGCACCGAATGCAGACTGGACAGACTGATGAGGTTCTGATTAAGGACATGGGGGGCGGTTGGCGACTCGCCCTCGCGTCAGCAGATGATAGTGGCAATGGTGGTATTGGTCTATTGATGAATCCAACTGCACATGCAGCATTGGACAAAATAGACCAAATCTCTAACCGCATCATCCGTTGCCACTTCTCATGTTCTGGAAGACTGGCTAAGAAGCTTCCTAAGGTGGTTCTGATTGTGTGCTACTCTCCAACTAGTGTTGCCCCTGTAGAGGAGGTGGAAAATTTCTACCACAATCTACAAGCAGCTACTGATGGAGTGCATCAGCAGGCATTCTTAACATTCCTGGGAGACTTTAATGCAAGTCTGCTTCAATCACCTACATCGCCCTGGGTCTATAGCAATAGTGTCAACCGAAATTCCGTCCATCTTCAGGATTTTATCTCTGGAAATGGATTGATTTCGGCTGGAACCCAGTTCAAGAAGCGAACTGGAAAGCTATGGACTCATAGTGGACCCAGTGGTCACAAGTCCCAGATAGACCATATTCTGTTTCGTAGGAAGTACAGGAGCTCTATACAAGACTGTAATGCATTTACACTTCAACCCTTCTCCAGTGATCACCGCCTTATTGCGGCCAAGGTAAGACTTAGTCTGCGTGCTAGCAGAACAACGAAATCTGCCTTGCCGCGGCATGACTGGTCCTCTCTGTTGCAACAGCCAAGTGTGAGATCCAGCTTCACACTACAGCTGAGCAACAGGTATGAGGTTCTTGCCTCTGATGCGGCAGATCACTGTGAGGGTTATACTGCCTTCACAGAAGCAGTTAAGTTAGCAGCTGCAGAAACAGTTCCTGTATAACCTCGAAACAGGAAAAGGGCCCCCTGGACTGACAACAAAATCCAGAAGTGCCGGAATGACCTACATATATAAGGCGCAGAAAGAGTCCCGACTCAAACAGACTACAGCGGCCAAGAATGCAGTTAAGGCTGCATCTAGGTCCCTGAACAGGCAGTACTCTGTTAATCAACATGAGCTAATAAACCAACAGGTTGATGCCATCAATGATGCCGACGACAGCATGCAATCATCCCAGGCATGGAAATCGATCAACTTGCTTACTCGGCGGAAAAGCCAACCAACCACCAAGGTTAAGGCAGAATCACCTGCCGATCGCCTCAATGGTTGGAAGACCCACTTTGAAAAGCTCCTCAATAATGACAGGGTATTGCCTGATAACTTTATAGAAGTAAAAGTGTCTGAGTCTGTACTCCCAGATATTCCCATTGGCGATATCTCCTTTGCAGAAGTGAAGGCTGCTGCAAAAAGCATTAACACCAATCGTGCCAGTGCAGTAGATGGTATTCCCCCTGAGGTCTTTAAAATACCTGAGTGTTTAAAGCTCATCTATCCCATCATAGTAGACATGTACCGAACAACAAGAGTCCCACAAGAAATGAAAACAAATAAGTTGGTGCCAGTTCCCAAGAAGGGCAACCTAACACTCTATGGTTCTTTTCGGGGAATCTCATTGATCTCATTCGGGGAATCTCGATTGCTGCAAAGCTATACAATAGAATTCTATTAAATCGCATCAGGGATCCCATTGAGAGACTGCTCCGTGGAAATCAGAATGGGTTCCGTAAAGGTCGTGGGGCCATGGAACCCATTTTGGCACTTAGAAGGATAATTGAAGAGTTATCAAAAAAGAAAGACAGGCATCTGGCTGTTATCTTTGTTGACTTCTTCAAGGCCTTTGATTCAGTCTCCCGCTCACGTATGTTCAGCATACTTTCATTATATGGGATTCCTGATGAAATTATTGCAGCAATCAGATCAGTATACGATGGTTCGACAACATTTGTGTCTACTGTTGATGGTGATACAGAACCATTTGAAGTGTTATGGGGCGTCCTCCAGGGAGACACACTTGCACCATTCTTGTTCATAATTGTGGTTGACTATGTTCTACGCATGTCCTTAGATCATCATAATGATGATGGGGTGATGATAACTCCACCTACTGGCTCCAGAAGTCGAGGAAATCCTGCCAAGTACCTAACTGATCTAGACTTTGCTGATGACTTAGGAGTACTCTCAGAATCACTAGAGGGAGCCCAACGGCTCCTCAGCTCATTAGAACATGCTGCTTCTAGTGTTGGTCTTTTTATTAACTCCAGAAAGACCAAAATTTTGACAGTTAACTTTGAAAGTTCTCAGCAAGTCTCTGATCGGATGAGCATAAGCTCAAAGGATGGTATGCTTGAGCATGTGGACGACTTCTGTTACCTGGGATCATGGATCCGGAAGTCAGGTGAGGACCTTCGAATACGTAAGGGAAAGGCATGGGCAGCCTTGAATAGGCTTTCCAGGATTTGGAAGTCACCGAGAATTAATCGGAAACTTAAGGTCCGATTATTTAGAGCAGCAGTAGTTCCAGTACTCCTCTATGGGAGTCCATGCTGGGCTCTAACTGCTGAGGACACCAAATCTCTGGATGGCACATTCACAAGAATGCTACTACTAGTACTACTACTACTACTAGGATCGGCATGCTGCATTGCAGCTGCATTTTTAAGAATGCTGTGCCGGCTTGTCAACAAAATTGCACCGCCACAACTCCCTATCACCCATGACATTTGCTAGATCATCCGCATCTTTAAGGCCAGTGTCCTTTAAGATGCGTCTCATGAAAGTCATGGGCTGTCCACCATGCTTATTCACTCCATGAGGCTGCCAAAGTACAAAATTATGCACTGGCTGGTCCTCACGGCGAAAGCAATGTCCTGCAAAGCGGAGGCGATTTTGTTCTAGTGTCAAGCTTGGCGGAACCAATGAGACACCTCCAATGTTATATAGTGTCTGGTTGGAGATGTGTGCATTGTACTTGACACAATGAACCCGGCGTAGCATTCTTGTGAATGTGCCATCCAGAGATTTGGTGTCCTCAGCAGTTAGAGCCCAGCATGGACTCCCGTAGAGGAGTACTGGAACTACTGCTGCTCTAAATAATCGGACCTTAAGTTTCCGATTAATTCTAGGTGACTTCCTAATCCTGGAAAGCCTATTCAAGGATGCCCATGCCTTTCCCTTACGTATTCGAAGGTCCTCACCTGACTTCCGGATCCATGATCCCAGGTAACAGAAGTCGTCAACATGCTCAAGCATACCATCCTTTGAGCTTATGCTCATCCGATCAGAGACTTGCTGAGAACTTTAAAAGTTAACTGTCAGAATTTTGGTCTTTCTGGAGTTAATAAAAAGACCAACACTAGAAGCAGCATGTTCTAATGAGCTGAGGAGCCGTTGGGCTCCCTCTAATGATTCTGAGAGTACTCCTAAGTCATCAGCAAAGTCTAGATCAGTTAGGTACTTGGCAGGATTTCCTCGACTTCTGGAGCCACAAGAATGCTACGCCGGGTTAATTGTGTCAAGTACAATGCACACATCTCCAACCAGACACTATATAACATTGGAGGTGTCTCATTGGTTCCCCCAAGCTTGACACTAGAACAAAATCGCCTCCGCTTTGCAGGACATCTGCAAATGCAGCTTTCGCCGTGAGGACCAGCCAGTGCATAATCTTGTACTTTGTCAGCCTCATGGAGTGAATAAGCATGGTGGACAGCCCATGACTTTCTTGAGACGCATCTTAAAGGACACTGGCCTTGAAGATGCAGATGATCTAGCAAATGTCATGGGTGATAGGGAGTTGTGGCGGCGCAATTTTGTCGACAAGCCGGCACAGCATTCTTAAAAATGCAGCTGCAATGCAGCATGCCGATACTAGTAGTAGTAGTAGTAGAGAAGAGCTATCAGTTGTTCCCCTATGGAAACTCATCTACTTGAGTGCGACAATTTAGAGTAGTGCGTAACTTCATTATAGCTGGGTCCCCCTCCATTGAATAGCATTACTGTATATCATCAATATTGTTTTTCATGAACACCAGCTGCGATTTTATTATTGGGTTTATGGGACTTTTCGTTTATGTCAAATTATATCGAATACTAGACATAGAATCGACCTGAAATTTTGCGACACCATTATGAACCATCAATACAATGTACATGAAAACTTTTATCAAAAAAGCTCGATGGTGTAATCGATTTTTCACGCCTCCGTAGGCAAACATACGAAATGCATTTCCTCGGGATTCTGATTATAAAAACGAAATAATTACAACATAATTATTCCCCCTTTCCTTATCCCGCTGTAATATTCAACCTAGAAATATTCACTGAATTATTCATCTCAGAATATTATCCAATATCCCATATTATGAGTCATATGACTCATTGTTCCAACCCAGATATCCTTAGTCCTGGCGGGCGTGCCAAGTCCTGCCTTGTCCACCCAACACACTCCATCCAGGGCACCATCCAGGGTCCATTGCTTATCCAATACATCCCTTTCCTTACACTGGCCATCAGCACACAGCCTACTGCCACCACCCAATAGCAGTAGGGAATGATTGACTAGTCACCTTCAAAACTCCATTCAGACACCAATTATTAATCGTCTAAAATAAAATAGTCTATTATAATGAATAATCAGATTTTAACATGGTTTGAACGTAAAGTCTCTGCCCAGAAAGTCCAACTGTGCGCAGGTGATAATTAGGGGTCAACTCCATATTGACCCCACATCGGGTTATAAATAGGGCCGCATCGGGACAAAAAAAAAGAGTCTTCAACCCCAGCTGCCTGAAGTGAGCCCTGCTCCTCAGTACAGCAAAAGTTTAGCCTAGAAGTCAGCTCTGCTCCAAAGTTGGGCGTCTTTGTTGCTGGGTCGGGCCTGCGAAAGGCTTTGCGATTGCCAGGAACGTAAGACGATTCAGGCTTGGTTTGAGTTTACTGGCTAAACTATTTAGCCTAGAAGTCAGCTCTGCTCCAAGGTGGGGCGGGGCGGGGGCGGGGCGTCTTTGTTGCTTGGTCGGGCCTGAGAAAGGCTTTGCGATTTCCGGGAACGTAAGACGATTCCTCCTTGGTTTGAGTTTACTGGCTAAACTATTTAGCCTAGAAGTCAGCTCTGCTCCAAGGTGGGGCGGGGCGTCTTTGTTGCTTGGTCGGGCCTGAGAAAGGCTTTGAGATTTCCAGGAACGTGAGACGATTTCGCCTTGGTTTGGGTTTACTGGCTAAACTAGCCCAGAACGCTTGTGTGCTTACTTTGGCCCGCCGGGCTGAATAAGCAGCGTATCCATCGACTCGGCTCTGTCACTCACGGTAGTGCTGGTGAACTGTCCGCCGTCTATATGTTTATTCCAGGTTCGCCAGAATAAACTGTATAGTCTGAGAGCAAATTGCAGCTAACCATGAGTCCTATCGGTACCACCCCAGTTTAAACTCAGACGGTAACCTGTTGTTCTGCACTATCGCCAAGTTCCTTTTCCAAGTTCGATTTTCTTTGCCCTTTATTTGTATATTTTTTCCGGCGTATTTTTAGCAAAACAAAACGGCTAAAAAACGGTATATTTTCCTCTGCTTTTTGGATTATATTTGAGGCTATAGCTTCGGATCCTAACGGACCTAAAGCACCCCTCACCCGGTTTCTACATTTTTCCTCATCCCAGAGGTTTTCTACAGTGTTACACGTTCGTGGGGTCTTCGCGCAGCACGAAGTGAGCAAAGCCTTTACCATATGGGTACCATTAATGAGTTGTCTGCCGTTAGTCAGAAGTCTTCAACACAATACTCGTCCTCATCTTGTGCCTCGTTGCGTTCGTTCGTTTTTGACGAAACTTCAGATTCTTTCTAAACTTTTGACGGACTACATACATACCACGTTTCGTTTAATTTCATCAAGGAATAACCGAGTTATTATCGATCAAAAATTTACGACGACAGACGACGACAGACAACTCGCCAATGGCACCCATATGCTAAGGCTTCGCTTACTTCGTGGCTCGCCCCACAGCAAGTTATTCTATTTGTCAGAAGGAAGCAATATACAGTATTATTTGGGAAGAACAGAAAGTCACTGTGTTTTTGTACTATATTAAAAAGTTGTGGATGTCCGTAAATAACAAGTCATTGAAGGACCGTGTTCTAGTGGAAATATTTTATGTTAGCCGGAAAACCAAAACACTAAGCGAAAGTGAATACTATCTAGAACCTTTTTGAGATTCAAAGCCGTTTTAGGAGCTTATCGTGCTAAGGAGCGCGAGTAATCCATTACAGATAGGAAGTGTGCGAAAATTTATGAAGATTCTGAAATTTTTGCTTAATATCTTGATTGATAGACATTTATAATTTATATCGGAATCGCCCCCTGAATAGACCTGAATAAGAGAAACCTGACTTTTGTTTATTTTTATTCTATTTGCAGATGACACGACCTTAATTGCGGGATATCCAATATCAACGGTGGTGGCTTTGATTGTTGTCTTAGTTATTATATTTGTTGTTGCCATAGTAATATGTTACTGTTTGTATCGCCAAAGGAACAAGATTAAACGAAAGTTTCAGGAAGTGACTAAAAAGCTTGAAGATGAAATTACAAGAGAAATTACCTTTGCAGTGTGAGTTTTATACATTGTAACAAAATAGATGCAATGGTCTCTGGTTAGCTTGTTAACCAATTGGTTAAGTCTCTGGTTAACTTGTTAACCTATTGGTTAAATCCCTCAAAGTTCGGTCCTCCCGTCATTTAGTGGAGTGGCGTAGTGACAAACCAGTGACTAGTGACCGTAGGGACATGGATGGATATGTAGCTCTAAACAATCCGACAATATCAACACTTTCAATATAATTCCAGGTAACTAATTAAAAAACATTGGGATTTCTGTAATCTTGGATATATCGTCAATTAAATCGATAAAACTAGGCTGGAAAACTAGACAAAATTATAATTCGCCGAAATACGATTACCCAAACGAATTTGGGTAATTAGTACCAGTCCAGTATTCCTCCAAAAAAAACTTCGTTACTAGAGTGTCACGTGTTGGTTAATAGTCGCCACGAGAATATTAAATATCATTTTCAATTAGAGATTTCAATTAATATTAAATAATTACCACAATAAATGGTGCCATGCTTAATAGTTTCTATTTTAACTAAAACTTTTGACAGAACCTAATATCATTTTTGGTGACTGTTTCCGGAAATCGGTAATGTAGTAAGTTGTTACGTAAGCATGTCGTCAAAAGAAAGAAGACATCTAAAAGTAATAAATGTCTAAATTAAAAAAAATTATATAACTCTAAAATAATTATTACACATTTATTTTATCTAGTAAATCGGGACCAAATTCTGATGCAATGCCGCCGCAGCGAAACAACAACACAGTGGCTGCAGCTTCGGTGGTTTCGTACCAGACAGACAACCAACTACAGGAAAACTCGAGACCAAATTTGGTAAAAATAGCGTGGTCTAATACGAAAGTTATCGATAACGAATTGAAAACAATAAACGTAACAAATCTTAAAATTTAGGGAATTTAACCAGCAATTAATATATAATTTGAATCGTAATTTATTGTGTTTACTACAAATGTGCATTTTGTGTTTGAGATGTTCAAATAATATTTGGGTTGTTTTAAAACACAGCCAATATTATAATATCGTCTGAAATCTGAAACCATAGTAGTTAGGGAGGTACATGATCAGTACAATGGATATATTATTCAAATATTTATCATCAAATAATAATGTATCCTTGCCATCCCACAAAGGCAAACAATTCGACAGATATTAAGTAAGTGTTGGTGGAACTGTGTAGTGTGAACCTCATTAAAATGTTTTACTTGAACTTTATAAACAGTAGTACATTATAAGTATATGTAGGTAATAGTAAATTGTACTTTATTGTGGAATTTTTACTTTTACTATTAATATTCAGCAATTTAATTGAAGTCATATTATTGCTCGATTTAAATGATGTTTGCCATGCTGAATTACTTCAAAATAAATCAGTATTTAGGAGCCCGCTCAAAGAGCAGGGATAGTTACTGTCAGAAAAAATTGTCAGTGAGGGATACATATAGCCAGCCATCCATACATATACCGGAATTGAAGGGCTCTTGTGAAAAGGGCTCCTTACCACAACGCTTGCATTGCGTTTCTATTAAATTCTTTCGAAATCAATCTGTATTGAAACATTATTTAAATCGACCAGTAATATCAAGCGAAGTAATTCAGCATGGAATAAATCATCCATCCAAAATATCACTTGATGTAAATTAAATACAGGCCTAGGCCATACATCATGATGGAATGAACCATGGAATACTATATCATAAAGACGGAGAGTGATACCAAAATTGTGTTGTTTAAATTTGTAAGTAACGTAAATGTTTGAAAAAAAATAATTCTGGTTCATAGACCTCGTTTCCAGTAAATGTCTCGGTTATCATGGAAACGATGTCAATGGCTCACTTATTTTTTTCAAAAATTAACTTTACTAATGACACATCCAAAAGTCAGGGGTGGCACAGGCGCATACTAAAGTGGTTCGTTTCTAGAGTGAACAAATGTTCCTGGACAAACTGTCTATCTATCAATATCTTAGGCTGAAAATTAGCTTTTTTTCTCAATTTCCTATGTGGTATGACCTCGATTTTGGGCTCATTTTTAATTGTTTGATTATTGGGAATATTCTGCAAATTATTCCCAACAAAAGTAATTATCTGAAGGCTATACAATATAGAAAAACTGCAAAAAGATAAAAAAAATCAGGTTGACAAATATAAACAACCATTTTTAACATGGGAAAGACTTTATGTTGAGTTGTAGAAATATGATCCAAAGCTGCAATACTGTAAATTTCTGGCCACTCATTTAGTTTCAATATTAAATAAAGCGTTTCGATGTTTTCTAGAAACGTTTGAAAAAAGTGTATCTATTAATATTTGACATGTCGCATTAATACTATGCTTGCTAACATTCATTTTTCTGTAATTCGTATTATCGCACTACATATTAATTTTCTTAGAATCACTGAGATATGACGCGCCGTTCTAAGGGTCCATGTTCTATGTTCTATGTTCTACGACGCGCCGTTCTAAGGGTCCATGTTCTATGTTCTATGACGCGCCGTTCTAAGGGTCCATGTTCTATGTTCTATGACGCGCCGTTCTAAGGGTCCATGTTCTATGTTCTAACATCTGTACGACGCTGCTATCTTTTTAGAATAAACAATCATTAACATAAATAATATATAACCTATATAATGTTATTTAGTCGATTTCGGCCATTTATTGCTTCGGAATGAGAAGCGATTGAAAACGATCCCGAAGCACGGAGGGACAAGTCGAACATATACATTTTAATTGATTGGTTTTGTTACCCCAGTCACTGATTCTCTTTTCTATGTGGCTCGCCCCATAACAGGATAGGTTGATATTCAAACTGATTTGTTCGCAGACAATCAGGTTTCTCCAGGGTCCAGGTATTGCCAAAAACCACAGGAAGTGAGGGAGAGTGTATGGGGGGAGGGAGGGAATTAATATCTTGAATAGGCATGTTAAATGCCATCTAATATGGGTTGGGTATTTATTATACGGTCCAATAGCATACACTGTGAAAATAAGGAACACCTGGTAGTGCAAGGAATTATTATTATAAAGCAAATGGTTTGGCAGCCCTTTATGGAAACGCAATTCATTTCTTTATACATTTCTAATATCTAATATTTACATTACACATATTTAATTTAATGGTTAATTAATTGCCTACTAAAAATGTATTCCGCATCAGTGGCGATGGGATATCACTATGCGATAGGCTGGAAGCTGCAACGATTCCATAACAAGCAGTGAGAATACAACATAAAGCAAAGGGATACATGCAAAGGCAATTTAAATACCATGAGCTCATGTATAACATGAGCTCATGTATAACATGAGCTATGTATAAGCTTCCACACAGTGTAACTGTATGTTTGTTCTGGTTAAAAAAAAAATTGATTTTTGAAATTGAATTGATTGAAAAAAAATATTACTTTCGCGTATTTATCTTTTCGTTTATTTTATTTATTTTTTATTTATTTTAATTAACATGAACCGTAGATACTGCGTGTAGGTAATTATTGTCTCGTCTGTAAATTTGACACGTATAATAAAACAAACTGATTATTATTAGTGTAGTTGACGACATAGTTGACGCTCTGCTATGAATTATTAGAACTATTTAGTACTATGAAGAGTTTGTGGATTACTGTGTTTATCATCCAAGGGATATATTTATTAGGTAAGTATCAAACAACATCAACAATAATAACAAACAACATAATATATAAACAAAACAAATAATAATAAATGCATTGTTGTGGGGTGAGTGACGGTGAATTAAGTATATAATGTAATAGGACCATATGATAATGCTCTCCAAAGCGAAAAAATATCAACCGGCCCTATTGGGGCTCGAACCCGGTACCTAGGTTTCAAACTTCCGGTTATCTTCAGCCGGGTGTGTGTACTGAGCTACAAGACCGGAAAAATATTTCGCTATGGAGTGGGAGATCATATTTAGGCCAACAAATCACTCAAAGGAAAGTACAAACGTTATTCCTATTAAACAAAACAAACTGGTAACATTTTGCTGTGTTCTGTGCATGCGCTATTCTCTGGTGTGCACTCCCCCACGTGACAGCAGTATTTGTTTTCATAGTTAGATGTAGTTAGATTTCTGCAACCAAAGTATAAGTAATTGGTGGAAATAACTATCCCACTGCATGCCGGTGGACAATTCCAACCCGAAGCTTTTCTTTCTCAAGATAAACTCTTTATGGTAAATGATATATCCAGATATCCCGCATTATCAGCTCCACCAGCCACGAAGCAGTCCTTGTTGGTGGGTTAGTAAGAGTTTATCAGATGTGGCTTCAATAATGGTTATACCAAATTCTGACACTTAATATTAAAGTATATAATTTATATAATGGTAGAGATACTGGGGAAAGTACCGCTTTGAGCAGTGGGTGGTGTGGAAGTAAGATGTCCCTTGTACCAGATCACACACAAGAATACCATCATCGGTAATATAAAATCATAGCTGGGACAGTGGGACGTTCTACCATGAACTGGGACATTGAGCCGCCTTTCCAGATAATCGAAATCCAATAGTATTGTAAAGCCAAGTGAACATCACTAGATTTATATTATTTTAAATATTGTTAAAAACACGGAATTTAGATGATCCTATAAGCCAATATATCTCGTAGGTTATTGTTTTGTGGGATGGACATAAGGGCATTATTACCTAGGGTTGGATACTAACTGTGTGGCTTTGTTCATGTTGAAGTGAGAATTGGTTCCGGTGTCACGATTGATGGTCTTGTTGTTACCGCAAATGATGAATTGGAGGGCTGGAAATATAGAGTTGACCAAATTAACCAATTTGGTCATTTATCTTGGCTGTTGGCGACCTGACGAGGAAACTAGCTGTCATGTTGCCCTTTCTCGTCCTGAAATTCTGAAAGAATTGCGTGGGAGTTTAGAGTTTGGAGGAATCCTGAATGACTCACAAACGTAGTGGTGGTGTGGTAAGGCTTTCGCTTTCAACCTAGTCCCTATTGGGCTACGAGAAAGTGTACAAATGTTTATAAGCACGTAAAAATTATATTGTGAGCAGATTCATAAACAATGAATCTCACCAGGGTTTCGCAGTAAATATGACAAAAATTACAAGTAGTTCTTATTCAAAAACATCACGTAATAAGTGTTTGATATGTGTGCTATTTGTGTCCTTCCGATTCTGTGTCCATCATTAACATCGATCGTCTATAAAATCTTTCCAGGTGTCTGTAACGCATCTGCGACGAGTGCCGAAAGAGGGAGATCGTGGCGCAACTGTAACTGCAAGTATGTGAGTGCCGTACCAAACTCTCTACGAGACCTACTCAACCTCGACCCTTTCTACAAGAAATACCTACATGCTTACGGGATACCTATACTCAGTTCATCTCTGGTTAAAGATGAGGCTTTGAGGCGGGCGTGTTATGTGGTAAGTATTGAATTATTGGCTGAGACAAACTAATTTTAAAGTATTTCATCTTATGGGGGGGGGGGGGGGGGGGGGGGGGGGGGGGGGGGGGGGGGGGGGGGGGGGGGGGGGGGGGGGGGGGGGGGGTGTAAAGAAAGTTTATGTTATTGGCAGGCTGCAGTTCCTTTTGCATGTCAATAACAATATAACTTGTTTATAGGTTTGGTTTTTAATGGCTGATAGAAGAGATCTTCGTGATGCTTACTTTAACTACGGAACAAGAATCGCTATTCTAGCTCAGAATGAAATAGCAACTGATATTCCAGAACATTCTCATTTTACGGATGTGG